>CAJNDT010000113.1:2580000-2734780 GCA_905221615.1 Symbiodinium sp. CCMP2592 | reverse complement strand
GGGCCAACCCGTCGCGAGATGATGGAGGACCCGGAGCGCTACGCAAAGGTCCCCTATCCAGGTTCCGCGTCGTCCCGATCCTGGGAAGAGGTGTCGGCAATGAGCCAGGTGGACAAGGACCAGCGGCCCCTGACCCCATCCAGTTCCGCAGCTCTGAACCCGCCGAAGGCACCACCCACGAAGCGCGGCGCGGAGAAGAACACCACCAAGGAACGGATGCATGTGGACCCGCCGGAGCAGGTCTTGGAGGAGATCAGGGCGCTCGAACAGCGCCTTGCGGTGTTGAAGGACCAAGTGGGTCCCCAGTGAGCGGCGCCTACCCGAGTCGCTCGGAGGAGCGGACCGAGGACGAGATCGACGAGGAGACCCAGGACCCCGTGTTCACCTACCACGAGGATGATGAGGACAATGAAGGGGTGTGGGAAGAGCTCGTGGGCGAGAACCAGGACTCCTGTGTGTTGCTGTCCGAGAACATCGAGAACATCCTTGCGGAGGCCATCCAGAAGGAGGACTACTCGGCGGCAACCCTCACCGCCGTCCTGGAGACCACCTTCGGCAAGAATGGCGAAGATTTTCCCAATAGGGGAGCTCGGGCCAGGAAAAGGGCTATGGGGGAGAATGACACCGGCGGTTGCAGGATCTCACTCGGCTACTACACCTACGGGAACATGCGAGGGATCTGTGCCAATACCTCGAAGTACGCGTCTCTTTGCATCTACCTCAAGAACTACTTCCTCGCGAAACAACCTGATGCCAAATGGTCCTCGCTCTCGATCGCGCTGAACTGTCAGCCTCGGGTCCATGCCGACTTCAACAACCTGAAGGGGACCCTGAACTACATCACCTGCGCCGGCGACTTCACCGGTGGAGGAGGACTGTGGCAAGAGAACGGCCATGCAAAGGGAGACGATGTTGTGCTGGACCCCAAGGACCGCGAGATCAAAGGGAAGGTGCTTCCGACTCTCGGAAACGTGGTGTCCTTTGTGCCGGAGCGCTCTCACTCGGCCCAGGCGTGGACGGCTGGGAACAGGTGGTCGGTGACAGCTTTCTCCACCAGAGGCTTTGCCGGGAGCACACAAGGTGAACGCCGACAACTTCGACTTTGGGGATTCCCTCTACATGATCTACGACACCTTTCCCGTGACCGCAAGCAGATCGTCGACCGCCGCATTCCGCAGAAAGCCACACCACCCACTGCTGACGAGGATGCCGGAAACCCGACTACAATCACTTTTTCCTCAAGAGTGACCTCGCGGCCCAAGAAGAGCATGAGGAAGAGTCTCTGGAGGAACGCTTCTCGTGCCAGTGCCTTCCTCACATGGTCTTTGTCTTCTTTGTCACTGGCTCTCGCAGCTTCCCCTCCGAAACAGGACTCGCTGCCCTCTACGCCGACTATAGCCTTGCTCGAGATCGGTGGGATCGAGCAGACCCTTCAGGCAACAAATGATTTCGGGTGTTATGCGGCTGAACCCGTCTCCTGGGAAGACATCCCACAAGACGACTCGGGAGATTACTTGATCAACTTGCTCGACCAGTCGCGGCCGTGCATGTTGTGGATAAACCCGACCGCACCGAACGAGATGCTTGACGAGGCCAAGTTCTTCGAGGTCGTGGATGTATGTGGACGATGGCAAGTGCAGCAGTATGGTTCAGTTGTAATTCCTACCGAACCCCTACCAGAGCCATCACAACAGAGAGTTCTACGTCAACTTGCTACTTTCGGGTCGGTCACCACTGTCCTCCTCGACAACAAGCAGTGTTTCAAGGCCACAGCCTCCGAGACCATCTCCAACCACATGGCAGAGGGAGATGTTCGAGGGGATCAAGATGGACAGCCTCTTCGTGAAGGGGCCGCTGGGATTACCTTCGACAAAAAGGTTCCCAAGGACATTGCAGCGGCCCTCCGTCGTCTACACCAGAATCTCGGACACCCCGCCCGTGAAGACCTGGTCCGCCATCTTCATCTCGCCGGAGCCGACAAGGACGTGATCAAGGCGGCCAAGAGTCTCAGCTGCTCTACTTGTGCGAGGACGAAAGGGCCTAAGAGTGCCCGTCCGGCAGCGGAGCCGAAGCTATTGGAGTTTGGAGATGTTGTTGGAGTCGACATGATGTATGATTACGACATCGATGGCAAGAAGATCAAGCTGTTTTCCATCGTGGACCACGCCTCCTCCTATCAGGTGGTGATACAAGTTCCCCGACAGACCGGGAGTGTCTTGGAGAAGGCGCTCGTTAAGCACTGGATCCAGGTGTTTGGAGCTCCAAAGGTGATCACACTTGACCTGGAGAGAGGAATCCAGGACGCTTTCGGTCGCCTTGCCGATTGGTTCCACATCGACCTTCGCACCAGCGCCGGACAGGCCCACTGGCAGTCTGGGTTTACCGAAAGACACGGGAAGTGGTGGAAAGAGATCTTCGCGAGGGTCGTTCAGGATCAGACCGTGCGCGGAGAGGAAGTTGAGGAAGCCATCGCGGCAACTTCCTCGGCGAAGAATGAGCTACGACGCCGTTGTGGTTGGGCGCCCTGCCAAATCGTCTTCGGGAAGAACCCCCGCGGTGACGACGACCTACGATTCGAAGCTGAGGAAGGCGGTGGGGAACTACTCAGGACCCCAGACTCAGCACAGCAGCGCCGTGAGATGATCCGCAACGCCGCCAAGCTCTCCTTCTTCAAGTCCCGCACCGAGGACAAGATCCGGAGAGGGATGTCCCAGAGGGCCCGAGTGAAGCCCAGGGATCTCGACAACGGAGCCATGGTTCTTTTCTGGAGGAAGCCCGCGAACAAGAAGACCGGTCTTTGGAAGGGGCCCGGAACCATTATCGGGCGCCAAGATAACAACTACTGGGTGTCACATAGCGGACGGTGTTACCTATGCGCCCCAGAACACCTTCGCAAAGCCCTGCCAGAGGAACTTGGTGGGATGTTCGCGCTCCGCGCGACAAAGGACGATCTACTACGTTTGGTGGAAAGGAACTATGACGACTCGGCGGTGTTCCCAGGCGAGGACGACGGCGAGATCGGGGACAAGGACCTTTTCGACGCGGTCATGGATCTCTCCGAACCCGAGGGTGGCGAAGATGAGGTCGAAACGGGTGACATGGAGCTCGATAATGGCGATCTACTTGAAGAAGGACCACCCGGACTTCCTCGTGATGACCTCCCCCGCGCCGTCCGCAGGAGATTTTCCACGAAAAGACCGGAGCCCTACGACGCGACCAAGGAAAAGGAAGTGGTCAATGAGGCCCACATGTTGAAGAGGGCGACTACCAAACGTGGCAGAGACAAACAACTCGAGAAGGAGATCCCGTGGAGCATGATACCGGAGTCCAAGAGACAGCTCTTCATCGATGCAGAGCACAAGCAATGGGAAGAACATCTTCGACTAGGAGCTCTTCGCCCCTTGGACCTTGCAGAGAGCGCCGAGAAGATCAAGTCGGGGCGGGTGCTTTCTTCGAGGTTTGCATACCATGACAAGAACTTGGCTCGACGACGGACTGACCCGACAGTCGAATGGAAGGCCAAGTCAAGGCTTGTGGTGTCCGGACATACCGACCCGGACATTGTCTCAGGTGCTCTTCGGACTGACTCGCCCACGGTGTCACGCACGGCGGTCATGACACTTCTTCAGTTGGCCGCTTCCCGACTGGATGCCGACTGGGGCGTTGCAGCTGGTGATGTGACTGCAGCTTTTCTCAACGGCGAGAAGTTGGACCGCGAACTTTATCTACGACAACCAAAGCACGGTCTTCCAGGACTCCACCCAGATCAACTCATAAAGATCGAGAAGGGGGTTTTCGGGTTAATCGATAGCCCTAGGAAATGGTGGAAGAAGTTCAAGAAGGATATCCAAGAACTGACGATCGACCTCCCGGACAACAAGAAGGGCAAGTTCTTCGCATCCCCTTTGGATCCATGTGTGTTCCAACTGATTGAGTTGGATGCTGACGGCAAGCGCGGAACCGGACCACCACTGTGCTACGCAGCGGTCCATGTTGATGACATACTCCTGGCTGGACCTCGAGCTCTTCGCACTTCGGTCCAAGAACAACTCTCCAAATGTTTTCCGGTGGACGAATGGGAAGAGGACGTCTTCGACTTTATCGGTTCCCATATCGAGACCCGACATGATGGCATCTTCATATCTCAGTCCTCCTATGCCACCAACCGCCTTTTCGAGATCTACGTCGACCCCAAGGCACCAGGAGATGCACTTGCTGACGCCGAACAGGTTGCAGACAACCGCTCTTTGGTTGGTGCCCTTTCATGGTTGGCATCACAATCAAGGCCAGATTTGGCCTGTGGAGTGTCCATGTGTCAACAACTACAGGCCCGACCGACGATCGAGGACATCCGTTTTACTAACACGATGGCGAAGCGGGCACTGCTACACAAGGAAGAAGGCATCCTCCTGGCGAAGATCCCTCTCAACGAGATGGTCGTGACGGTGTTCCATGATGCGGGATGGAGCAATGCGCCGGACTCCAACGCGGACCCCATCTACTTCCTCTACGAGGAGGACGAGAAGAACGGCATGATCACCGAAGGACCCTGGGTGAACAAGGCCCGCAAGACGAAGAAGAAGAACTCGAGCGTGGCATCGCAGCTTGGGACCCTGGTGATGCTATGTGGCAAGGATGGGGTCACTTCTTCAGGTTCTCCGGCTAGTATCTTGGAATGGCGTTTTCCCATGCTTGTGATCGGGTCTGCCGGTCTACTTTTGGAGCAGAAACCATGGGCTGCATTGAGGGGTTCGAGCTTGGACAGTATGTGAGGGCAATGATCGACTCCTTCCTCTCCGGCAAGATCACCAGAGATGCGGGAAAGGGGATCCCAATCTTGGGCGTCACCGACTGCCGCTCCTTGTACGACCATATGCACCGTGATGGGCTTCCGAGGACTCCCTCCGATCGTCGCCTCGCGATAGACATTGCCTGCTTGAGACAAACACTGATGGAGGAAACCGCCGACTGCGATGACGCCCGGGCTCCTTTGGTTTGGGTGCCGACTCATCTTCAACGAGCCGACATACTGACCAAGCCCAAACTGGCTAGCGACTGGTGGCCCCTTTCAGGGCGACTAAGTCTCCCTTTGAAGGGAAACGTCGTTTTGAAGCAGTGTAAATCTGAAGAGCTCTGTCAGGCCTCCACACGCATGTTCGAACACGTGCGAGAGGGATGTTCCAGTGCATAATGCATTGCTTCGCTCACTTATAACTACCCATGAACCTCCAAGTAAGGTTTAGGATTTCGGAGATCTGACCCGACAAGCCTGCAGTGGGCTCGTGTCAACGGGAAGCACGGAGGCATCATGCTTATGGTTCGGTACACAAAACAAAGCATTTCTATACTATCTTGTATTATACTATACTGTGGTGGTTAGGTACTTTCTTGGACCCCCTAGAAGAATCCGCCCTATTGTACATGTCGCAGCGAACGTAACCAGCATCCGATTTCCGAGGATTGCCTTTGCGCTGGGTCTTGCCTGAAGCATAGACTTAAGCTTCTGCAAGGTCAAGGATCACCGTCCTTGAGGAAGTTGCAACGAAGTCAAGCACAAGCACTCTGAAGCTTTACCATTCGGACAGATCTAGTTCATGGTCGGGATAATACAGAAAGTTTTTCATTTTTGTGCCTTATTGAATTTAGATACCCATAAATGTAGAAACCGTTACCCAACTATGACAAAGAGATCATCACACCCTGGGGCAAGGTAGGGTTTAGGGGTTAGTTGTTTTTTTTTTTGGGGGGGTTAGGGTGGAGGGGTTTAAGATCAGAACACCCTGCACATCCAAGCCTTCTCCTGCGTCCAGGTCCGTGATCGACTGGCTTCTCGCGGCGGGGATCGCCTGGAGACACAGGAGAGACTTTCGGAAACCTGTGGGGGTTTCGTATGGAAGCTTCCGAATTTTTTTGGGGAGTAGCTGATTTTGGGGGTCCTTTTAATGAGGATCATACTATTTAGGGTGCTCCATACTCCATATCTCGCACCACGAATCTCAGAATCCCAAATGCAGGGACTCTCATTAGGATGTCCGAAGAAGGTACCCTAGTTGCGTCAGTTTTCCGAAACGCCAACAACAGAACCACAAGACTACCACAAGCCATGCGACGAACAACACGACATTAAGACCCATGCTAGCTCCAACATCAAGACCGATCCGCCGCACGAGCCGAGCAGCTGCGTGGAAGCGTTCTTAACAGTTGGGTAAGCGTATTAGGAAGGCACCTAGTTCCAGTTGGCAGCAGAGGGGCCTTAATGGTAGGAATAGGGCTTGCAGGAAGATCATATTGACTGAAAATATATGGGGACTACAAGGGAGTAATTGTAGTAATCATTAAAGCTCCCTGCGAATGATCTGCCAAAGCTCAGCCCAAAGGTTTTGGAGCAATTACAGAGTGAGGAAGACACAGTGCTCTTACACAGACCTGCATAATGGAACGCGTATCGAGCAAGGATGACGATTTTGCCTCTTTGTGGATCCATCCCTCGCCTCATCCAAAGGAGTGGCAAAGGTACTGCTGTTGAAAACTTAAGAAGTTAGGGATACCTGATTTAGTGGTAGCTGAAAGAAGGATCCTACAGGTCAGGGCCATCCCACAGACCCTGATTTTCTGAAATGCAAACCACAAAGCCCAGCCGCGGAAAATGACCCAACAAGTCAAACACCCGGTGATTCGGGTTCCTTTTTACGTTAGTCCGCTGTATGGTCTAAGGAATGTTGGCAAGGGTTTCAATAGATTGCCCCCCAAGCCTAACACGCAAGGCATTGGGATGTACCTGGGTCGCTGCTTTACATTGCGGTTCGCCTGAATGTTGCTCGATTCCTTCTGCGATCGCTAGTGAAGGACCTGAAAGGGTTTCCGTCAAGCACGAAGCCTTGATTTGACTAACGCTTTAAGCGCGATTCGATTCAATCGAAGCAACGAGCTTTGGGGCTGGCAAACCGACTAGATTCCTGAATCCTACCAAACCCAAAACTCACCTAAACCCTAAACCGACCTAAACCCTAAACCCGCCTAAACCCTAAACTCCCGTCAAATGATAGTTTCCGAATATAGGGGACCCTAATATAGTACCCTGAAAGGGTCGGATCCTCATGAGAAGGACCCCAAAACAAGGCACCCCTAATTATCGGAAACTCTAAACCCTAAACCCTTTAGAGAACCCTTATAGTACCTTTATAGTAACCTTTGAAAGGATCCCAAAACAGGGTCCCCCTCATTTCGGAAACTCCCGTGAAATGATCGCTGGGAAGCACAGCGCCTCTCTCTGTTCGACTTACGGCGCGACCTTTGCCGCCTCAGCGAAAGTACGGGAAGGGGCTTTTAATTAGAATAAGGTTCCCTCAAGGGGTGCGTTATGGGTTGCTATAAGAGTACTATAAAGTAGGGGGCTTAATAATTTGGTTTTTTGGGGTTCCTTACTATAAGTATAGTATGATGGGCTCCAAAGACCGATTAGTTCTAACTATGAGGCAGAAGCTAGTGGGTCAAACTATCGGCCCGGCGCAGTATTCACAATAGTAACAATCTAACCATCGTTATAACACTAAAAGCAACAAAAGCCCCATTGAAAACAAGGATACGAATAGATGTAAGAGTTTTCCGGGCATGACGGCTTTGGATCAGAATTTACATTCGGGACTATACGAGGATATTATGACTCGTGCGACCTTTAGATTCGAAAGCCGACCTATATGCCAAAATCAACGACAAGACCTATGCAAGGACACATGACTAATACTACTCCTAATTCTAGACTATTCAATACTCATACCAATACTTGTACTAATCCCAATGCTATTTCAATACTCATACAAATGCTTGTGCCGCTACAATGCTAATATCCATACTAGTACCAATACTAGTAACAATACTAATGCAAACACACAATTACTAGCAGCAGTTAGCCACAGCTGCCTTGAGAAGGATTCCAAAGATTGCTCGCGACCCCCAGGATACAAGACAAACTCGGGAAGAAACTCTGGCTCGAAACTCTTTACTCTGTCCGCTCCCTAAACCCTAAACTCTGAACCCTAAACCCTGAACCCCTAAACCCCTAAACCCAACTCCCCGGTTTTCTCTTGAGACAGCGGCTCGCGCCCGTTCCGTTCTGGCCGATTCAGGGTGCACAGCTTCGGATTATGGTGGGTCAGGGTTTAGGGTTTAGGGTTTAGGGGCCAGGGCCAGTACATGGCTTAGATACGGCTTTTATCTCGCTTCTCCGGCGAGAGTGAAACGCCTGACATTCTGAGCCTTGGCATAACCCCAAACGCAAAACTGCATCCAGCACAAGAACGAAACCACAAAGATCAATCCAGGACCCTTTAAAGATCTGATGAGACAGAAGCGGATCTGAGAAAGAAGCGAGTTAAGATACTTTAATTATCACAGGCTGCTTTTCCTGGATGCATTCAGGGTTTGGAAGCCGAACAAACAGCAAGACCATGCCAACATGCAGCAAACCTGGATAATTTAGGAAGCCGATCAAGAAACCTTGGGTCTGTGCTTGGGTGCCCTGATCAGGTTCCTACATTCATCAGACACTGCAATTCCAGAATCCAGGCAAACTCAATGCAGGTTACGGAGTCAAGACAGATCCGCTCGCAAGGGTTTCGACATCTTTAGTGCTTGCAGGATTCAGGCGGTCAAGGCCCGTCGGCCACAAAGATTTTCGGTTTAAGTATTCGAATTTACTGTTGACGTGAGGGCTAAACCTGCATTTCATGTCAATATTCGCATTATCCTGGCCTACCGAACGACAAGATCCCCAAACCCTAAAACCTTCCGAACCAGAGGCGTGCCTAGGCACCGAAGCCTAAGCTTTCAGTAAGCCCATACCCAAAGGATACAGCTTCGTCGCCATGCAGGCCCTATAGAATCACTACGCCGAAGCCCCAGGACCCTAAAGCCTTAAACCCCAGACGCCGCCCTCTAAACCCTGTGAACCCGACCACACCGAAAGCCGCACGGACCTAACACATCAAACGGATTGTTCTCCAAGTTTTATGGTTACAAAACGGCGCATTCCTTCGATCCGATCCGAAAAGAGACTCTACTCCAGAGAACACCCCGAGTCCTTCTCACGCCGTTATGAACCCACTCATCTTGCATCGGACAGTGGAAAGATCCCACTAGAAAGCACCAAGGGTTTTGAGTTACAGCAATGCACCACCCACACCTGAAACCCTGAAGCCCTGTTCAGAGTCCTTACTTCAAGGGTCAGAGAAACCTAGTTCTGCTCGGACCACTCAATTTCTAGCACGTACAACTATACTTACGAAGTCGCATGGTCCTCCCCAGAAGGCCCTTGTGAAACATTTGATAAAACTGCAGCAGGCAAAACCATAAGTAGTGGTGGCAGGAGTAGAAAGAGTGGTAGATCCTCATCTCGAGGATTATCATTCTTCTTCTTGTTATGCCTACTATTCTTATCAGTATGACAGTTAGTCGTAGATTAATACCGATTGATGATATAAACCCTGCATTACCCATAATAAGGAATATACCATAATTCCCATAGTCTAGGTCCTTAAGGTAATGCAGGATTAATATCATCAACAGTATTATCATCAGGAATCGTAGTACTTGGAGGTTCATGTATAGTTATAAGTAGGGTTCTGAATCCCCTAATAAGGGTTATAAGTATAGTTATCCTACTTATGACCCTACTTATAAATACCCATGAACCTCCAAGTAGAGGTAGCAGTAGCAGTAGCAGCAGTAGCACTAGTAGTACTAGTAGTAGTAGTAGTAGTAGTAGTAGTAGTAGTAGTAGTAGTAGACCCTCATATCGAGAATCCTCCCCGAAGCCCCTCCCCGCGAGGCGCCGCTGGGCCTTGGAAGCCGGCTGCAGCCTGCGAATGTCGGGGCGGAGAGTCCTTGAGCAGGTCCCCAGAGACGCCAATACCCCTTAATTAAGGAATAATCCTTAAATCAGAATAAGAACCCTAACCCTTATTAGAGTCTTTCGGAATTACAGAATAGTCCTTAACTCATAGTAGGAACCTTTAGAAGAATTCAGGTATATTCCTTAATGAAGGGGTATTCGGAGTCTATGAGTCTTTCGGGGCCCTTACTAGGATTTAGAGTTTAGGGTTTAAGGGCTACCATAGGTCGCATCAAGGGTTTAAGGATTGTTTTGCTTTAGGCTTTGCGGTTTGTCGGGCTTTACTATAGGACTTATCATTTTGTCTTGCGAGTGCTTTCATTTTTCTTGCTAAAGCCTTGTATAGGGGTTTCAACAGGGCCTTATAGGGTTTTCTACTTAGAACATCAGGGGATCTTCTTTCAGGATTTTTTCAAGGGCTTCGTAAACGGCTCGAAAAGGGTTTGCCAAGGGCTTGGCACTAATTCTGTTTGGGCTTTATCCGAGTCTTTATGTGTGCTGAGTATAGTATCTTCAATAATTGTTGCTGGGGCTTCAGTTCCTTAGGGTCTGACTTCAGGGTTTTAGGGAGTGAAGCTTGACACTTTCTCAGGTTTTGGGGAGGACCAGGGTTTAGGGCTCTTCCTTCTGTTCCTCTTTAGAGTCTAATATATCTGAAACCGTACCTGGTACACTCATATGCTGCCATCAGCACCGCAGTCAGGTACCTTCAGTACGGGCATAATCTCAACCCGTGCCGCTCGATGATGGTCTCATGCTGAGATCCGCGGGCGCAAGACATCCGCCACACACATCTACTGCTGCGGAAAAGCACATGAATCTGGTCGGTCGACCTGCTTTAGAAACCGATGATCCCAAAATCCATACAGAAAAAAGCATCGATATGCAGACCCGGACAAGAGCCCGGGCTGTCGTTTACCAGAAAGCTCCTAGTATGGGGCCCTTAATACCTGAGTAGTTAGAATAGGGTTTTGGGGCCCATTATGCTATACTTATATTGAGGAACCCCCAAAATAGTTTCGGGAGCCCCAAAATTACAATAACAGGCGCAAGCAGCTTTCCCCTCGTGAGAAGCTATGCTTAGGTCGAGGGTTTTGGCGTTTTCTATAGCCACTCTTTGTTTCGAATGCACCCTAAGTCACTGGAGCCTGGCTTTCAATACCCTAGCAGTCCCGCAACGTTGCTCTGAAGGTTACCTCCTGACAAAATGAGCAGATGCAAAGACTTCCGTTCGCCTCTCGCCCGCGGCTTCGGCGACCTGCAGATGGCACTGACTGCACGGGTCGTGGCTCGCAGGGTTAAGGGTTTCGGGTTTTGGACCTGGCCCGGTTATGTCAAAGTCGGCGAGCTACGGGAGCCACCCAGTGGGAAGAGGACTTTAGGGGGCTTCGAATGCCGAAGGGGGTCATGGATTCGCCATTGATACTCCATGAAGCTTTGGGGTACGCGGGTACTTGTGTTCTTTGCTTTCCAAAATAGAGCTGAAGGCTGAAGGCCCTCCCATGTAGAGCTGAAGGCTGAAGGAACCCCAAAGTAACCAACCGCCTAAAGGATTTCGTCTGCGGCAAAGTGCCCAGGTTTTCTAGGGCCCACACAGGGGATTGAAGATGTGGGGTTCTTACAGGCTCTTGGTTCCAGTGACCTAGAGTTCTTGCGTTGCTGCTCTACCAGTTCAAGCCGCACATAATCGAGCAGCCTGAACAATTCGGACAAGGTTTGGGGGCTAGTATACCAGAATTGCATCAGGAACCAGGCGAGCTATCAGCTGACCGTAAGCTGTGCAGGATCACGACACCAGGATGTTCCCAGCTTCACGAACACTTGCAGTGTCGAGGCTTTACACGTCTTTCGCCCAAGGTAGAGTCATTGATACACTAGCTTCCTGAGTAGTCCCTTTATGGTAAGGGTACCCTTTTTCGTACTATTCGGTTATAATAAGGGGACCCGAAAACACAAAGTGCAAAAGGCTACTACTCAGGAACCAAGCACAGCATGAAACCCAATGGCCCTCTTTGTCAACCGCGTTGAAAGCCACAATGTTCTGGATCTGGCAGCTCCGACATGAGTTAAAAGAATGCAGATGTACTATACTTAAACTGAAACTATGATGGGGTCATGCGTCTACCTACTTTGGAGCCCTTAAAGGAAACTTTGCAGACTCACCCTCGCGGCCCCTTTTCCTCTCGCCAGCGCTGGAACGCTCGAAGGCATTCTGCCGGAAAGAAGTCCAGAGAGCCTACTACCAAACATTGGGCTACTCAGGCGAACTCTAAGTGCTTGTTATGCAAGGGTAGACCAAAGACAGCGAAAGTTCACAGCCAAAACGATTGGGGACCACTCCAGGACCAGGTCTCATGTGTTTTTGAATGTTTCTCAACAGTTCTGGATATGTTCCTCCCATCCAATTCTAGTATAGTTTGACCCCTGCTTCAGCTCTAAGTGCTTCGAGCTTGAAGGCAGCACCCCGAAACTCGAAACTCCCACGTGCAGACTGAGCGTGACTACAATTCTTTGGCGAATAGCACCCTGGAACGACACCAGGCGGAAAGGACCAAGAGGCGAATCGGGAAAGAACTTCAGGAAGTTCGAGTGCTCCCATACTGTGGTTTAGAGCTTAGGGTTTGGGTTCAGGGTTTAAGGTTTAGGGTACCGGGAGGTTCATGGGGAGTTCTAACTAGGGTTGTAAGTGGCATAACTGTACTTATAATCTAGGGGACTTATAACCCCACGTATAACTACCCAAGGACCTCCAAGTACTGCTTGGGGACATGAAACCCGCATTGTGCTCTCTGGGCTCACATTTCTCCGGTAGCCGGCTCGTCAGGACCCTCATCGTCATCCACGCGGTAGATGGCCAAGAGAAGACCTGGGCGACATCATTTGACTAAGTGCAACAAAATATGAGAATCTATAAGATAGCTTAAGATAAGAATGGTATTGTAACTAATGCAAGGTTCGATAAGATAACTTAGGTAAGGTAATAATGAAATAGTTTGCAGTCACAGCCATTTTAGGACGGCTGACTGGGCTAACGATCGAGGCTAAGTTAAGCTGCATGTTAAAGTCGGAAATGACGATGACACGAACCAAGGCAGCACATACGCAGCAAGCCTCATCGGGAATAAGATGCTGTTGCTGCACCTCGCAAATTTCACGAGGACTGCCTTGCCTGACGTTCAGCAAACCTGATCACAGACCCTAGACGCATTAAGCCAAAGCACAGGTCAACATATTGCTATTGAAGTCGGGTTCTGAAACATCTCGTCGGGGTCCGTCGTAGTTCGTCATACATCGCCCTGAAGGCCTAATACGACCTGTATTGTTTGGAAACCTGAATGCCAGAGTGCGTCTCCTTGCAGTCAGGATCACTACTAAGCCCTAAACTATGAATCCTGCGGCAAAACGCCCTTCAACCTTAATCTGCTGAATGTCCCTTCCGCATCTTGACAGCCTGAATTACCTTGTTGCGCCTAGTGTAGCAGTGGCAGTAGTAGTAGTAGCAGTAGTAGCAGTAGTAGTAGTAGCAGTAGTAGTAGTAGTAGTAGTAGTAGTAGTAGTAGCAGTGGTAGTAGTAGTGGTAGTAGTAGTTGTTGTCGCAGCAGTAATTGTTGTAGCAGTAGTGGTAGTAGTAGTAGTAGTAGTAGTAGTAGTAGTAGTAGTAGTAGTAGTAGTAGTAGACGACCCGATCAGGCATGCCAACCGCTTCTAACCGGACATGACTGTCGCCCTGCTGTCCAGCAGCACCTATGGCAGGGCCCCCACAATCTTCGAAGCACCACCGCCAGGAGGGCAGCAGTGTAACTTGCCGAAGTAGCAGAAGTAGCAGCAGTAGCAATAGCAGGAACGGTAGCAGCAGTAGTAGCCGTAGCAGTAGCAGTAGCAGCAGGAGCAGGGGAGGAGACCATCCCAGTACTATTACTGTTGCAGGTAAAACTACCTTCGCTAGTTCTATTACGACCGGCCTTGAAAAAGCCGGCTTTGATGGGCTGACGTTTCGAGCCGTAGGATCTAGAGAAGGCTTCGCAGCGATTAGTTCATCGGAGGTCAAGACCGAAACTGCAAAGATGGAGGTAGGGGTCGTCGTCATAGTACTTCTATTCATACTCACAATCGCGATGACAGTAATGTGGGACTGAAGATTTAGGTCCTCAGGGCTGCAGAAACCCTAAACCCTTAAACCCGAAGCTGCTTAAAGCCTAAACCCTCCCTTGCGCCCGGGGGCGAAGGGGGGAAGCGAAGATGTCGGAAGGCAACTCCTCGCCGTTGATCTCCCGACACCTCACACGGCAATGCTCAGAAACTCTGCTTCTGGAATCTCGAAACCCCAAGCCAGAAAAGGCTAGAGCAGGGGCCCTCAACCTGAACCCCAAGCCATACAAAAACCTTTTCGAACCCCATAAAAGCTGCATCACGCCTTTGGAATGTGTAATGACACGTTCAAAAACCGTTTAGACCGCTTCTAACACCCTTTGGAAGCCTAGGTCTGGATCCAAAGATGGTCCAGGGGATCAGTACAGCAGTTTTATAGGATACCATGTGGAAGAACGACATCAAAAGAGCCTCCTTGTAGATCCTGCATCCTGAAGGCGAGATCCTAAACCATGCATCCTGGATGCTGGTGTTGCAGTGTTCGCTCCTGTCCAGGCTTTGACATGTTCAGGGCTTTCGGTTGGAGCTGGTGAGGGGCGTTTCCGAGCAGAGGACCTGCCGTTGACGTTCGGCTGGCATGAAGTAGGGACAGACTCTTATCTGTCATACCAGACTCGGACATTGTTTTGCCACACAAGGTTAGCGCTCGGTTGCACAGTCAAAGGCCCAATCTATCCTGGTGGCAAACGACGTGTCGTGTGTTTTGGGTAGTTTGTGCTGATGCAACCAGCATATGGGGGTTTCCGAAAATAGGAACCCTAACAAAATACACCAAACTGTAGGATCCGTATTATAAGCGCCTCAAAATATGGTACCCCCAATAATCGGAAACTCCCATATTGGAAGTGTCCCACTATGCAGCACAGAACTGCGGTGTACGAGACTCTTTGCTCAGAGACCAGGCGGGTTTACGACGGGGGGGAGCGGATAGATTTCAAGGGTGTTTACGGTTTCGGGCTGTTGGGGTTCAAGGGTTCGAGATGGCGTCTGAAGGTAGGAGAATTTCAGGTATTGAGCGCGGCGTGAGGGACATCGAAGCTTCTGAGTGTCGGAGGGATTTCAGGGATTTTCAGTGTTTAAGGAGGGGAATGGATACTTCTCGGGAAAACTTGCTTCGCGATCTGATGTGTCGACGTGCATCGTTCCTTCTCGAGAGGGTGCCCCGACCAAAACCAGGTTTATGTGATATTGCAACATACTTCACGATAACGAGACTTCGTGGGGAGACAGACTTTTATTAGCTGTTGAGACGACGACATCAGTTTGGTACTTTTCTTGTCCCAGACACCTGAAGACTTCACAAGGTTTCCTGATTCTCCGAAACTCTCATGTGAAGCCGTTTAGTGTTCGGGGAGAAGAAGTATGCAATGTCACAGCGACTCTGACACACTAAAGCCCGAAACAGCGGCTTAGCGTTGGGGGTTTAGGGGTTTGTGGTTACTTAGGGTTTGGGATTCAGGATGTGGCGATATTTAGGGTAGTTGTTTGTAAGTACGGTTGCTAGTCGGAGGTTACAACTATGCTGAACCTCCAAGTAGGGCATGCAGACGCATGACTTTTCTGCTACTACCGAAGCCCTCCACCAGCCTCATCGCTGGCCTGCGGTTGGGCTCCAGCCTTCTTCAATGCCCTCACTACGTTCCACTGGCCGGACTCTTCAGCCAGTGCGAGGGCCGCGAGGCCATACTCGTCCCGCACCTCTAGCTGGGCTCCGGCCTTCAGCAATGCCTCGACCATGTTCAGATGGCCTTTCATTGAAGCATACATGAGGGCTGTTATGCCTGAGTGACCGGTGGCGTCCAGCCGCGCTCCGGCCTTTGCCAAGGCCTTGACCACTTTCAAGCGGCCTTTCCTGGCGGCATAGATGAGAGCAGTGCCGCCAAACTCACTGTGGGCCTCCAGCTTGGCTCCGGCGTTTAGCAACGCTTGGACCACAACAAGGTGTCCTCGCCAAGCGGGTTTCATGAGGGCTGTGCAGCCTCGGGCGTTAGCGGCGTCCGGCTGTGCTTCAGCCTTGAGCAATGCCTCGACCACTTTCAAGTGGCCCTGGTGGGCAGCACGGATGAGGGCTGTGCTGCCTGTCGCATCACGGGCCTCCAGGCTGGTTCCGGCCTTCTGCAGCGCTTCGACCGCCTTGAAACGGCCGTAGCGTGCAGCCTGAATAGGGGCTGTGTGGCCGTCCACATCTCGGACCTCCAGCTGGGCTCTGGCCTTCGCCAGCGCCTCGACACCTTCAGGCGGCCTTTCGTCGAAGCCTCGACGAGGGCTGTGATGCCATACTCATTGTGGGCCTCCAGCTGGGCTCCAGCCTTCAGCAACGCCTCAACCACCTGCAGGTGGCCCTTGCGAGCAGCCCAGATGAGTGCTGTACTGCCTTCCTCATCACGAGCCTCCAGCTGTGCTCCGGCATTCAGCAAGGGTTCGATCACGTCTTGGTGTCCTTCGTATGCAGCGTAGATGAGGGCTGTGTAGCCGAGCCTGTCTGGAGCGTTCGGATCAGCATTCTGATGGAGCAGTTGCTTCACCTGGAGTTGCCTCGCCGCGGCATTGAGCTCTTGAATCCCCTGCTGAGTCTCCCTGAGTTCTTCTTCCCAGTCCCGGGCCAAAGCGAGCGTGCGCTCCTGCGCAGCTTTCAGCTTGCGGAGTCTCCGCTTCTTCACCAGCGTTCTCATCCGATTGATGGCGAGGCCCACATCCTTTGCGAGACCGACCGGGAGATGGAGATGATGAGGACTGACCACCTCGCGAGCAGCTGGGTGGGGCTTCTGGGTCTTCAGCTAGCACCCTAAATCCGACAACCTAAGGCCCCCCGTACTGCGGTTGATGATAAAAATCCAATCCTGCATTACCTTAATTACCCTAAACTATGGGAACTATGGTATACTCCTTATTATGGGTAATGCAGGATTTATAACATCAACAGTAGGTCTCATGATCCTTCGGACAAGTTCCTGAAACGTATGACACTCGATAGTAAATCTCATCAACGCCCTACTTCTTCTGTCGCATGGTCCTGTAAGTAAAACGACTATAGCTATAAAAATCCAACAGTCGCTTATTTTGTAGCTTCAAGTAACGTACGTATAAACCTACTTACTAAGTTCCGTAATCCCGCAAATCCTCTAGATCTCTGATAGATACCCCTTGTAGATTTTTTCTAGAAAGCCCTATAGATCCCTGACAGAAGCCCTCACAAAACCCTGTACTTACCTTTGGCTAGTAGGGAATGGAGGAATGGGGTACACTTATAACTACCATTGCTACCATTCTTCCATTCCCTACTAACCAAAGGTAAGTGTAAAGCCCTCATCTAGGATGCCCAGTCACCTAGGAATAAAAAGGGCTCGTTTTTTGGTATTGGGTAACTTTATAAGGAACCAAGGACTACAAAACGGGAATAAGGGTTCCAATGGGCATCCTAGTCATGGAAACCTATTCTACTATTTGCTTAAGAACCCCCCCAAAAAATAAAAAATATAATCCCTATATTATCTCTATAAGGAATATGTTTTTCATTTTTTGGGGGTTCTTAAGCAAATAGTAGTATTGCAAGCTGGTATTGAAGGCCTCTCGCAGCTCCTGGTCCTTCCGGTCTTGAACCTCTCTAGCCTCCAGGTTTAGGGATTAGGGTCTACTTGGAGGTTCATGGGTAGTTTGTAAGTGGGGTTGTAAGTCTCCGAAGATGGGTAATAAGTATAGTTATCCTACTTAGAATCCTACTTATAACTACCCATGAACCTCCAAGAAGCCTCCAGGTTTAGGGACAAGGGTCTAGGGTCTCTTAGCCTCCAGGCCGGGAGTTCGGCCAAAGACTTCACTTCAAGCATGGGGCAAAAGCACACAGATCAGAGTCCGTCAAGGGCCGCTGAGGGAAGCACTGGGTTTTATGGTTTCGGGTTTCTCAGAGTCCTTTTCGAACTCAAGGCTGCCTTGACCAGCTTCTCCACATGCTCTGCCAAGGCATCGTCAAGGCTGCAAGCGCCCGAGCAGTCGATGCACTGCCACTGCAGCCGCGACCTCCTTGCAAAGGCTTCTGCGCTCCAGTGCTTCATTGACTTGGCCCAAGCGGGCAAGCGCATAAAGAGCTGCTTCTGCAGAGCCGGGCTCGTTTGGTTGCAGGTGCCCATCAGGTTCACGATGATCACTTTCGGAGACCAGTACCCGAGCCCGCAGGCTGCCAGCCCCACTGTCGGGATTTCATGGGTGGACAGCACGGACTGGGACAAGTTGCGCTCCCCCGTAATCTTCTTGTTGACCAATGCGACGACGGTTCCTTGCGCTTTCTCGCGCATCCCGAGCACGAAGCTCATGCTCGCGATGGACCACATATTTCCCGCAAGCACACTGGTCTCAGCGTCCTCGTAGCAAGCGTCGAGGTCCTGGCTCGCGTCGATGACTTGGCCAAGGAAGCTGTCTGGGTCCATGGTCGCGTGCTCTGTTGCCTTGGCAAAGTTAGAAAGCTTCACCTTTGTCGTGCGCTTCTGCGGGTCCCCATCCCAGAAGCCGGCCCAAAGCAGCGCATGATGATGAGTGTGGGTGAGGTCCACCAGCCAGTTCCTCAAAAAGGAGAGCGCCTGATAACGACGGAGCATCTTACTGGACACACTCAAGGAAGCCACTGCATCCCTGGAGACGCGAAGGATCGGGACGAGCTCGTCTCCCGAAGCAAAAATGTCGCTGATACTCTCGCGCAGGTCTTGTTCGGGAGCAAGTTATCGGCAAACCAGTCGAAGAGCCAGTCGGCTTTCGGCTGTAATCCCTCGCATGTAAGCGTAAGGTTGCGCATCACCTGCACTAGCTGCTGATGGCACTTTGTGCTGCTACTCTGCCAGATCGTGTGGATGAAGTTGGCAAGCAGATCCTTGGGCTGTTGCATGTCGGCGACCAGTTTTCTGAGTTCCACCTCCTGTGCTTTCGCCCTGGCGGCCTTTTGAAGCGGCTCAGGTGTGCCGGCCTCCGCAATCGCGCTTCTCAGGAGCTCCTGAAGCTCCTCGGCAGTGCTCCCTGGGTGCTCCTCCCACGGCCACAACGGATCAGTGTTCAAGCGGAGTCCAGCTGCAAGGGTGAGCAAAAGGAAGCGGACCAGCATCGCCCAATAATCCTACATGGAAGTTTAGATATGCCAAACTGCGGGTGCTCGCCTGTCGGCAGCGGCTGTTGAGCGTTAACAGCTCAGGAGATGTCAGGTCAAGGATTTCGGCAGCTTCGGGTGCAGGAATTGAGATTCACGCCGTTGAAGGGGTGTTGAAACCAAGGTGCAAAAGAGACTGAAGCTAAGGAGAAGCCTTATGTGCCGACATTCGGACTCCTTTCTTGTTTTTCGAACATGACTATGTCTCTGTGGGTCAGTGTAGTCTTCTTGCACCCCGACATTCCGAAGCAATACCCCGAAACCCCTAAACCCTAAACCCCTCAACCCTACACCCTAAACCCGAAGCAATACCCCAGAAGCCTTCAAGGAAGGGATACCCACTGTAAATCTGACAATGAGCCCCTCGAATGTAGGCTTCGTTTAAAGGGGTCTTTAAAGTGGTCCCTAAGGGTTACTATAGTTGTAAGGGATCCTATAAGGGTACTAGGATATTGGGGCCTTAGGAATTAGAATGGGGTTGTAGTCTCCTTTGTAGTATGATTGTACTAAGGAGCTCTAAGGAATATTGTTGGTACTTATTTACTACATTACATAATGCAAGTGCCCCATCAGACTAAGTTCCGCCCCAGAATGTTTTGGAGGGTTTAGTGTTTAGGATCTACGGTGTGTATACAGAACCCCAATATCCCTTCGCCCTGAACCCCTTTGAGTCAGTGCATCCCCAATATCCCTAAACCCCAATATCCCTAAGCTCTAACCTCGCTAATATTTCTGTAATATCCTCAATTACTACTGAGCCTAACCTTTGGTTTTCAAATATCCCTAACGACTTGTAACCCTAAGCCCTTACATCAGAAGCTCGAAGAAATCCCAGTCCGTATGCAGCAGGACGGAGGGAATCCGCCAGGCCGGTCGCAAGAAACCTCGGTCGGACACGGCCAAAAGGGGAGACGCTTAAAAGAAGCTTAATAATTGGAATAGGGTTCCTTTAAAGGGCTCTTTACAGGGGTCTCTAAGGGTTACTATCGTTATAAGGGATACAATAAGGGTACTAGGATATAGGGGCCTTAACAATGAGAATCGGGTTCCTTTAAAGGGGTCCTTTATGGGTTAGTATAAGGGATTATAAGGGTTTAGTATAGGGGCCTTAATAATTCGAACAGGGTTTTGGGTCCCATGTTTCTCTGATTATAATAAAACTAGTATAGGTACTAATTGCGTAGAAAGGATATCCCATATAAATCCCTGATAATGAAGACCAATAAGGTGGGGAAATCCCTATAAAATGCTTGTTGGGTCCCTACTTGGAACAACCTTTTGGGCAGCCGGGGTTTCTTGAAGTTCGGGGTAGATTCTTCGCGGGCCCCCAAAATCAAGATCCGAGTGCTGCGGGTCTGTATGAAGGGCCTGGTCTCAACAACTGAGTAGCTGCAGTGGTGACAATCAAACTTTTCCTAACCCTAAACCGTATGCTTTAGAAGGGGCCCCCACCCTGTAATAGTGGCATAATAGGAATTTCATAAGGCCCTAAAATAATCCTTATAGTCACTATTACAGGGTGGGGGCAGCTTCTAACGCATGCTTGCATTTGCTTGTTGCGTTGCGGTCTTCGGTTTGGGGTTTCGGGTCGATGAGCGTAGAACCCGGAAGTGTTCGGATTGAGCCCCAGAGGTTCCGTGTTTCGTATCCCTCCAAGGGTCTGGTGGTTAGTCCCTCCCTGAACACCGAGGATGGCGAGACTCGGGCTTCGGCTTTCCTCTGCTTTTGTCTTGTTTAGGTTTTTCCGGGTTTAGGGTTCAGGGGCACGGCAAAGTAAGGAACAGTTTGGAACTGTTGTTGAAGCTCCCATGTAGCCATACCTCCGGGACTTGGATGTAGCATGCCTGGCTAGAACTGCAGTAGCAAGTGTAACAAATAGGGTTTCAGGGTTTTTTGTACGAGACTCAAAGTAAGGAATCCAAAAAAATAGTATTGGTACTTATTTAGGCATACCCCAAACCCTGTTGTATTTATTAAGGCCCCTATATCCTAGTACCCTTACAGTATCCCGTATAACTATAGTAGCCCTTAGAGGCCCCTTTAAAGAGCCCTTTAAAGGAACCCTGTTCTAATTATTTAAGGCCCCTACAAAAACCCTGACGCCGTAAGCAGCCGGCACTCTCGCAGGCTGCAGAACAGTGGTAGCTCCGCGCCCTGGCATTGAGTGCTGAGATGTTTCAGGGCATACGGTTTAGGGTTTAGGGGTTTAGGGTTTAGGGGTGTAGGGTTGAGGGGTTCAGGGGTTGAGGGGCTTAGGGTGTAGTGGCTGAAGCCTTTATGACTTGTTGAAGGATGGATGCATGTATGTAAACATACACTGCTTATTGAGGGATTTCAACAACTTTCGTCTTCTGCCTCGTAAAAGAGAGTCTTCGGGCAATTAGAGTTTAAGGTTTCGGGGTTTGTTTGCTTATGGTGTCACGGGACTCAGAAAGTCGGGTTATGTCTAGAGTCGCTACATCTACAACTTCACATCAACGCAATATAGGGCCCTGACTTAGAACAGGTTTGGGGGCCAATATTTATAGTGCAGATTTATATTATGTTTATCGCCTTGTTTATCGTATATATATATATATATTGTACATCTATATAGACTTACGATGCTTCTGACGTTCCTTTAACATCCCAGGTCCTGGAGCGTGGAGGCGATCCCGGTGCGGACGGCGATGAGGGTTTAGGGAGTTTAGGGGTTTAGGGTTGAAAGTTTGGGGCTTTCTGTCTTGGGGTTTCAGGCTTTGAAAGGTTTTCAGGGTTAAGGGGAGTTGCACTATACTATAAGCGTTTGTCAACCCATGCACTTAGCTTGAACCCGGATGTGCTTTCGACCTTTCCATCGTGCTAAGCTGCTGCAATCTCAAGACTTATTCGATGCCAAAAGCCCACAGCAAGAACACTGAGAACAAGAATGTGCACTGTATGCAAGTTTGCCTTGTTCATACAGCTGAAATTTACATGAACCCGAAACTCTGCAACCCTACACCCTGAACATGCAAAAAAATCCCAACCACCCCAAGCCCGAAACCCTGCACCCGAATCGCGCTGGTGAGCCCCGCAAACACCAATAACCCACCTTCTCGGCATGACGGCAAACAACGGCCTCAGCTGGTGGATTGGGACAACAACGACTGTCACCACGGCTGCCGATGCTGCTGCTGCTGCTACTACTACTACTACTACTACTACTACTACTACTAGTAATTCGACTACTACTGCTATTACGTCGACGACGTGGTCGACTGCCACCAGATCGACGACGGCTACAACAAGTGCTGCGGCCAGCTGTCGCGAGCACTGCTGCTGCCGTTATGCTGACTCTGTGAACGCGTAGAGGGCAGCAAACTACACATGTTGTACTGTTATATATATATATATATATATGTATATCTGTATTTTTAATATTAGGGTATATATACCTCTATCTAGCTATCTCTGTCTATCTATCTATCTATCAGATTTCAAACACTTCATGTGGAAACACGCCCTGGCAAACTCTCCGACCCCCGGGCTTCCGGCCCAGCGATGGCCCTCGCCGCAGACAGTCTCAAAGTCTTCGGGCCTGGGGGTACGTGCGGTTTAGGGTTTAGGGTTAAGGGTTTAGGGATGTTTAGCGCTTAGGGATGTTTGGGGTCAGGGGTTTAGGGACGTTTCGGGCTTAGGGATTTTTAGGTTTAGGGGTTTAGGATGTTGGGAGTTAGGGGTTTAGGGATGTTTAGGGTTTAGTATGAACACTGATATTGTCTTTGGCAAAGGCTTGAAACTGCGGGTAGTGTGTGAGATGGGGGATCTCTTGAGTGGGGCCACGAAAAATCAAACATTCGAAAGTAGATCAACTCTACAAACCCAAACCCGCTATCTAAGAGAGATGCTCGGCATGGCCGGTGAATCCTTATGAGGGACTGTTGGGCTTACATAGAGGCCCGCAAGAATTGCCAATGTTCTTCCCTAGGGTTCCTGAAATATACCTTTGCTGTAAATATACCCACAACCCTACTCTCCTTCATACAGCTCGAAGCCCTACTCTAACTAGCATACCCCACAACCCCACTCTAATCAATAAATCGCAACCGCAACATTTCTGAGCCCGACGCCTGCTTCCAACCGTGCCGGCCGTGTTGCTCTCAACTTGTAAGCCGAGCTTTAACCTGGTCTCTACGGCTTTCGGTTTAGGATTTAGGATCTAGGGTTTAGGGCTATATGTCGGCTTGTGCAGAGGTTTCTAAACATTGTTGACAGGGTTGTCAAGTTTCAGGAGCTGTTCAGAATCTAACACAGTCTCGCAGCCTCTTAAACCCGAAACCTTAGCTCTTAACTCTTAGTTTGATACAGTTGAAACTAGATGCCTTTTGCGTCGGCCCTGAAGGAGTTGAGGTATCAATGAGTCTTACATTCTTAAGTTTCTTGCACATTCTTTCAAGTCTTTGCGCTGACAGGGCTCTATTTCTCCATTTGATGGTTTAACAGGCTTTTAGAAAAGGTGCTTTGGAGATGTATAAGGATCAACAGGAAGCGTGTTGAGTTTTCGGGAGTCTTCGTAGAGGGTTCTCGCGAGTGTTCGGGTACCATCTTCCGTATGTGCAGTCTTCATGCCCAACCTTGACCGGAAAACAATGAAAAGGTATCAAGGCGGTGCCTATGCGCTTAGTTTGACAGGAGCGGGATTACACGTCAGGTTCTCGGGTTTGGGAACGGGATCAGATTCTAAGGCTGACCCAGCCCAAGAAGGGCAAAGCCGACTTTCTTGCACACCTAGGAAGGTTCTTCTGCACCTAGCACTCGAGTTCTCGGGCCGTGGCAGCAATCGTTTGTGAGGATGCGCCGCATCAAAAAAGCTCTCCTCCCAGCAGACAGCGATGGAATAATCAAGCTGTTTCTCCTTCGGGAGTCCTGCGTCCGTTTTCTTCAATGCCTCTTGATACCGATAGTCTGCTCGTGGATAACCTCTATGTTCCAAGCAATCATGCGCCTATATGCCAGGCTGTTGTTAGAAGGGTCTAAGGTCCAGAATCTGTGTATGGCCCCTCTTCATACCCCGAATCCCACAGTGTGAACCACAAGCTCGATAAAACGCGGAAATAGTAAGGATCCAGCAGACCATACACATGAGGAGCTCACGCATAAGGAGCTCGCAGCTTAAGTTTTCTAACATCCCCGGTATGTGGGTCGTACTATCCCTCAATATGGCATCCTTATGCTTACATACCTCTATGGGCCTCGACGCAAGCTACTCACAGCGTTAAAGCTACGTAAGCACACAGCAGCAGCTTGCCTCAATCCTCCAGCACAAGAAAAAGACTGTAAGCTCGAAAGACTACTATCGGGCCCAATAGGGGCCTTAGTAGTTAGCTTAGGGTTCTAGGGTACCTTATAGTATAGTTGTATTCAGGAGCCCTCACAAATCGTGTTGGTAACTTTTCCGGCGCCTACCTGAACCTGAGGCTGGCCAGGCCCACATTAAAACCCCTAAACCCCTACAGAACCCTAAACCCTAAACCCCAAACTACCCCAAAAATATGAACCTGAAACCCAAAAACCACCAGCTGCCGATCCCGATCCCCGAGAACTTGGAACCTGCAGCCTGGAGCCTTGCTTGGAGGTTCAGGGGTAGTTGTAAGGGTCCCTTTAAAGGGATCGATACAGAATCTATAAGGGTTTAGGGTCGACTTGGAGGTTCATGGGTCGCTATAAGTAGGGTTTATAAGGGTCCTTTAAAGGGATCTATGGGGATTCGATAAGGGGGTATAGGATATGGGGTTTATGGGTAACTATCAGTAGGGTTCTAAGTAGGAGAACTATAGTTATAAGCCATATTAGGGGACTTATAACCCCACTTATAACCACCCTACTCCCTAAACCCTATAGAACCCTTCAAGAAACCCTTACCAGGAACCCTAAACCCCTAAGAACCCTACTTATAACCACCCATGAACCTCCAAGTACGACTTCCAAGCCGGCTAGAAACTATTTTGGGGGCTTCCTTATTATAGTTTTATTATAATGGGCAGCAACACCCTATTCTGATGATGAAGGCCCCTGTGTTAAGCTACAAAGGTGTAAAATCTAGTGCAACACAATCTAGTACTAGTAGAAACATGTAATGTCACGTAATGCCTCTCTACCCGAGCTCAAGATATTATCTTGGTTCTGCTAGTGGTTCACCCTGAACCCTGACACCGGACGATCTGGCAAGTAGACCCGCATGGGTGCCAAACGGCACTGTTTATGGAACCACATACGGGATCCAGTTTCTAGATCCTCTTTGAATCTCGGAACCCTAAACATTAACATCCCACACCCTGGGATTTCAGAACCCATCATCATCTTCAGCCGAAGCACGGACACTGCCAGCAGATTCAGTCGAACCGTGAGCGTCACAGCCCCAATCCTGAAGCGGCAGCACAGCTTTCAAGCATAACCCACTCTAAGCCCCACGTCGAGGTTCATGGGTAGTTATAGGTGGAGTTATAAGTCCCTAGTATAGTCATCCAGCTTCTGACCCTAGTTATAACCATGAACCCCAAGTAGGACCTCAACCCGTGTGCCGTTTATTTGCAACACGAACCATAACCCTTAGAGCCCGAGGATCTAGACGGCAAATTTTCAAAGCGGCTTCCTTTCGAGCACGCTGTGCAGTTAGGGGCGTTTACATATGCCCTGCGCGCAAAACCCAAGTGAACTGCTCGCAAAGGTGAATTACAGCCTCCTTGCAACGTCGCAAGTCCAGAACTCCAATCGGAAAGCTTCTCAACCCGAAACCCCCAAAAGCACCTTGAACCTCCCTCCAAAACTTGGAACGGCATCCAGGTACCCTTGACTTGGAATCATCCAACCCCTGGCTTGTCAGGCTTCTGCCGCAATCAACGCTTAACCCTTGGTTTCAAGGAGGGCGCCAGCCAGTGCCCGGACACGAAATGCCTGTAATCGCAACCCCGAAAACATGCGCAGCTTTAACCCTAAACACTATTTCGGAGCCCAGAAGCCTATAGGCCTACATATCACAAACCACAATAACACCAGTTAAACCAAAAATACTGAAGCTGAGAAAAACTAAATCTCGACATGCTACACATTGAAAATGAAAAATCCAACCACTCTGGGATAACTCCTTTGAAACAACGACATTTCTTGCGTCAAAAGTCTGCTGACTTCCGAATGGTAAGGAATAGTATTGGTAATTGTTCATCAAGGGCACTAAGCGGCGGGGCTTTAGGTACTCCGGAGTCGACATTAAAGCCCCTAGAACTCACTTAAGACCGTTACAGAAGTCCATGAAACACTAAACCCCAAAAGGGATGCTTCAGCAAACATCCCCCCTAATCGCTAAACCCTAAACCGGAAACCAAACCTCCAAGGCCTAATATAGGGGCCTGAACAATTACAATAGGGTTTTCGGGCCCACTATACTATACTTATAGTAAGGAACCGCCCCCAAACTAGTATAGGTGATTGTATAGGCCCCTATAACATAGTACCCGTATAGAGCCCTTAGAGTAACCCACAAAGGACCCCTTTAAAGGAACCTCCAAAGTAGTATAGTGAATTATTTAGGGCCCTATAGTAAGCCCCTTCATCTACTTGAAGGATCAGGGGACTTAGTAAGCAGGGTTATATGTCCCCTAATATGGGTTATACCTATACTTCTCCTACTTAGAACCCTACTTATAACGACCCATGAACCCTGGACCCTATGCCCCCTTATTGAACCCTTATGGATCGCTTTAAAGGACCCCTATAGACCCCTACTTATAACTACCCCTGAACCTTCAAGTAATCCGAGGCACCGGAGCCGAGCTGAAGGTGTCGACTCCACGCAGCTCAGAGGTTTGTTCAGTTGTGACAAGACCTGAACTATGGGAACTATGGTATATTCCTGATTATAGATACCCTAAACCCTAATCCCTGAACCTTTATTATGGGTAATGCAGGATTATATGGGAGTTTCCTGAAATAGGGAGACCCCAATACAGTACCCTAACAGTAGGATCCTTATTATGTTGTGACAAGGCCTGAACCAAAGAAAGCAGAGGCTCCATAGTAGTTCCTGTTTGGGGGTTCATATATAGAATCCTATAAGGTAACCCCCCAAAAGGAGCTACTATGGGGCTTCAGCCTCTCTTGTTAAACGAAATCTTTGAGTTTGGATCTTAGGTTTTGGGGTTCTTCTTCTTTTTAACTGTGTCGGAGTTGCAAGCTTCGGGCTCAAAGCGCGGTTGATGAGATAAATCCTGCACTACCTTAATGACCCTGAACCATGGGAATTATGGTGTATTCCTTATTGTGGATAGCCTAAACCCTAATCCCTAAACACCTTATTCTGGGTAATGCAGGACATATCATCAACCGCTGGTCTCGCTTGGCTGTGGGCTTTGAAAGCCTGGGCTTCGGCTGACAAAAGCCTCAAAACCTTTGAATCCTAAACCATCCTAACGCATCCCAAGCCCCTTCACCTCAAACCTTACTTTCGACTGCTGGAGTCAAGAGGCATCTGGCGCAAAGGAGGTCTGCCAGAGGAAGAGGAGCCTTGGCTGCTTTCCGATCCAGACTCCTATAGGATCCGTAACAACTCTAGAACAAGCTTCCAGCAAGGCTTAAGTAGTATAGAGGCCTTAATGACTAGACTCGGCTTGGGCGGTATAGTCCAACATGAGATTTTCCTACGAGTTATTCAGGCCTCTGCAGTATCGGTACAAGCAAGGACTTTGATGAGCAGATGATAACCCATGCATGAGCTTTGCCCACGTTTCCACCAGCTACAGCACCCCTGTACATCCATCCCTTCAATGAACCCTGACGGTACCCTTACCCTGACGGTTCAGCCGTTTTTTCAGTTATGGCGAGTTCCCACTTCACCAGCTGGGTCCGCTTTCCATTTGAGTGTATGTTTGGCTTGACGGGACTCCAAGGTTGATGTAAAGCTCGGAAAAGATTTGCAATAGGATCCCTCTTCGTCCCTATATACTTGTATAGTAGACCTCAATGCAGTGTTCTTATTATTCAGGCTCCTCTGATATCTATTCTTGGGTTAAGGGGTATCGGGCTCCCAAACCATAACTGAAAACCGATCAAGTCCTGATGAACACTTCCTCAGCACCCTACAAAACCCTGGATGCAAAGGTGTGTTGAGCTTTCTGAGAAACTCCTCAGGAAAACTCAAAGTCCTAGACTATAAACCCTAAACCCCTGAATTACAGGAGTAACCCTGCTTGCTAGGTCGCAAGACCACTGGATCTTCGTTCATAAGAAGCTTTCGAAACCTGGATTAAATAAATCCGCTGATCCTTCAAACGCCCAGGATTCCGTAGACAATCCAAAAAAGCCGAGCTTGCCTTGTCCCTGGCCATTTAAACGCTGGTCAAACCGTTTGAAGTGAGAGAACACCGAACTTACTGAGTCTCCATTGCATTCTTCCAGTGAAATCCGGCGGGTGGCGCTTCCGGGAAGCGCAAGCGATATCTGCCAAGAGCCTGCAACGTCTACTTTGACGGACGCACCCCGATGCCGAAACACCCCTTTTATAGGGGTTAGGGCTTAGAGAACACTGTTGCTATAGGGGTACTACAAGGGCTAATGCGGGGGTCCTTGATTGGCCGGGGCCTCTATAAGTGTACTATTGGGGCTACGAGCGGCTACGATCGTCTTCTTATGTACCTGCAGATCTTTATGTATGCCTGTAGGTATGTACGTCTGTCTACCTGCCTGTTTGCCTGGCTGTATGTCTGCCTGGCGGTATGTCTGCCTGCTCGCCTGCCTGTGTATGTATGTAAATATGCCACATATGCCTATAAGAGAAAGAAGCAATAACATACGCATGTGAATAACACCATAAACGCATTCATATGGATGCATGTGTGTGTGTGTACATGCCTGATTTCTTACCGATTGCACAGAAGGGCCGGTAAACTCTCCAAGCCTTGTAAAGTTTGAATCCTTACAGGTCCGTAAGCCGCTGGCCGGAATCTCAGCCACTTCGTGGCCCTTCGTCCCTGAACCTTGAAGCCTCAAGCCCCAAGTCTTGAAAACTAAGCCTGAAGCCCATCCACGAGAAACCCCGAAACAACTTTCAACCCCCTCAGTTCCGGGTCTCTACTTCGAGGATGAGTCGACCAAGCCAGTAAGACTAGACGTGACGTCGCTGTAAGCACATATAAACCCTAAACCCTAAGGTTACCCTTTCATCACCCTGCTTACTAAGTCCTCTAAGCTTTCAAGTGACAGGACCGACATGCGAATGGAAGGTGAAGGGAAGGCGATGATCCAATATGTATGGACGCCTTAACATTTAACACGGAGTCTTGGGTACATGTATGTATGTGCAAATATTCACGTGCAAGTATTCACATAAACATAAACACACATAGGTATCTACATGTATATATACATAGATAGGTATGTATAGGGCTTTTTGAGTCTCATTATCTACAAAGATGTTATAGAGAATTCTTCTTCTTGCGAGCTTTACACTACTCCCCTATACCCCCTAGAACCATAATGAAAAGAATATTTTGAACACTATTTTGGGTTTTTATATGAACAAAGACGCACAATATTTCTTGAGGAGACTATAGTCCCGGCCTCACGATCGATCTCTGCTGCGTTGCCATCCCAGAGGCTAGGTGCCTGCGGGTGAAGAGCTCAAGGGCTTAGGGTTTCGGGTTTACTTGGAGGCTCATGGTAGTTATAACTTAGGTGGCTAGGGGGTTTAGGGTTTAGGTGGTTTAGGGTTTAGGGCTCAAGGAAAGCAGGGGCTTTCTGAGCGGCTCAGGCATGAGGCCTCCGTATTAATCCCAGACTGACTGTGGAAAGAGTTGAGCCCAGGCTTGATCACTCGTCTCCACACCTTTCGTCTGTTCTATGTTCCGATCGGAAAATCTGGCAGCAACGATTATGCATACTTTACTGCTGACTTGCAACGCCTCCCCTCTCTTCCCACCTTGCCCGAAAACGCAGACTTTTTCTTCCGTCCTTGCAATGACTCGTCCTGGGCCTGCCCCGACATTCGCACACGCACTTCTACAGCAAGCCCTCCACGTGCAGCATTGAATGAGCGGTTCGCAAATATCGGGCCATCCTGGACCGTACCTCGTGCAGTGGCACAATCGTAAAGAAGTGCGCCGCTGTCAGAAGCCGAACTTGTCTATGTGAAACGTCAGGGTATCTTTGCCTGACCTCTTCCCAATATGCAGCCCTCAAGGCATCGAAAGTCTCAGAAGCAGACTCATCCAGAACTTGGTCTAGTAGCATGAAGTCGTAGCCACACAGGCTCTGGAAAACCTTGCTCAGGTCATAATGGACATCCCCTTGTGTAGTTATCCACTTTCCCAGTTGTCCACGCATGTCAATCATAAGGATCCTATCCTGGGCTCTTCTCCGAGGCATCGTGAAGAAAGCACTTCTTGTTCCATGTACCGACCGTACAAGACTTTATTAAACCACTAAAAACAAGAATACTAGCAAAAATAGGGAAGTAATACAATGATCGCTTTAATGCTACGAATAGCAATAATACCAACACTCACATCTTCAAGAAAGGCCTAGTAGCGTCGTTGGTCCTCAGTATGTTGGAGAAGACCGGGTCGCCATGGATGTAAAATGCATGCTGGGCTTTGTGTGACGCCTCGAAGTCCTCAAGAAAACCGACCAAAACGTCCGCCATCCTCCGGACGTTTATGCCCAGCTCCTCTGCCAGAGAATCATATAAGCTGAGGTGTTCCATGGCTCTCTTCTTCACCTTGGAGCCGTAGTTGGCACAAAGATCGGCATTTCCGGCTTTCCGCTCTTTGGATAACTGGGAGCCCTCTTCGGGCTTCTCTGTGTGGATGGCATGCAGTGCTCGCACCAATCGCCGGATCCCCTCTGGTAGAAGCAACCTAGCGGTCACCAGATGAGAGAAAGTCACCCCAAGAACTCTGGCCATTGTAATGCTTGACACAGCATCGCTGCTAGATGCATCGCCTTCTTCGATTTCTATCAGCTGCGGGAAGTAGCGGGCAAGGCCTGAAGGAATAGACCGGTACCAATGACATTCGCCCTTCAGGACATCCACCTTTGAAGACTTGATGACATGTGACTGCCCGGCTGAACGCACCATGTTGAAAGAGCGTGCATCAATGGCACCATCAAGCCCACCTTGCCCACTTTCTCCAGAGCCCACATACCAGCCAAGGTCACGATTGAGGTCTCCTTGTGAGTTGATGGCATGTGCGTCGACGTAGACGTCGGCATGAGGCTTGCCAAAGTGCAGCTCGTCGTATGGTATTGCGAACTCCTCCAACAACTTGAAGGTTTCCAAGCCCTGCTCTGCAACCGCTCGATCAACACCTCCACCGTGCGGCATTCCCCGGGATGTGGTGATGATGATGGTATGGCCTGCCGAATGTAGTTGGCGCACCAATTCTACAGCTGACACCAACAGCTGGCATCGTGTGGTCTTGTCCGGGGGATGAGACACCAATGTCCCATCCAGGTCGAAGCAGAAGCGCATCTTCCGGGCCATCGGCACCTGGCCGCAGGAAACCTTCCGAATGAAGGCTTGTAGTTGTGCAAGAGTTGACACCATTGCCACATCATTGTAAAGAATTGGGATGCCCCGGAATTCTGCACCATGCCCGATCATCCATGTCATAAGGCTTGAGGCATAGAGACCACCTGACAGGTTCAGAACATCAGGGACGTAGTGTCCATGCAACAGGATCCGTTTATAAACCCCGCTAGATAGCGCATCCCGAGCTGTTGGATACTTACACTTGCTGTTAGAAAGCTCCTACAGGCCCGTATAAATCCGAAGTCTTAAGAAGGCGATGGTAGCATCTTTTAGAAGGGACTATAGGCGGATATTCTCATTGTATATTGATAAGCCCTCTGCCCTAGAATTGCCCTTTCGCCCTAATAAAGCTCTCATGACACCCTTATTCTAATAGAAAAACCCTACGCCCTACAAACCCTAAACCCTAAGCCCTAAACCCCTATACCCTAAACCCTCCTAAACCATTACACCCTATACCCTAAGCCTTTAAACCCCAATTAAACCCGTAAGCCCTGAACCCTTTAGCCCTAAACCCTTAAGCCTTAAACCCTTAAGCCCAAGTTTGAAGAACCCCCCACCTTTTGCCGCCTCCTCGGGATGCTCGAGCAAGGCCTCAGCCTGCGAACGAAACTCCGCCGCGCTGACAAAGATGTACCTAAGCTCCCCTTAAGGAACTTAAGCTTAGGGTCTCTTTAGGTTTATTGCTTAGGGTGTAGCTGGGCTCTTCCCTCAAGGAACCTAGGGTTTAGGGTAAAGGGATTTAGGTTCATGGGTTAGGCTTTAGCGGTGTCTTGGGGTTTACGGTTTATGGTTTCGTATGATAGCAACTTTTCGGCGGTTGATCAGACTTTCTGGTCGCTTTAGGCTTGAGGTGTACTGCTCTTGTTTTGAAGGACGCAAACCTTTGTAGGCTATTTGTGGAGTTTGGAGATTTATCGAGTCTTGTTTTCAGAAACGTAGGGCTTTGAACTCATAGGAAAGTAGGGGAATGCACAAGATTTTTGGGTACCATCATAGATTGATGGGGATCTTACAAGGGTTTCTGGCATTAACACACCCAACTTCGGTCAAACAGGACGTACAGGGGTGTATGGGGGTTCTTGCTTTAAGGGCCCAAGTTGAAGTTTTAACAAGAAGCTTATGCGTTTCTTGTTAAGGAAACTAAGGGGGCTTAAGGTTATTGCACGGCTTAACTATACGCTCCACTTCTGGTACTGAACAAGAACCCAGGCGCGTGCCGCAATTCGCCTGTGAGGAAATCCTTAGGTCCAGTTTCTTCCAAGAGCTGTACAAACGGAAACGAGCAAACCCAAACACCTGAAATCAACCTGTAAACGATCCTTGTACCACACAGAAACGGTAAGAGGAGCCAGCTAAGAGTCACAGACTTCTCCTTCACCTCTGAGATCTTTCCATCTTCGTTGAGCTTGATGAATGAAAACGTCGCACGCTGCGCGGACGTCCCAGACACCGGGGCCTTGTCCAAATCAATATACCTTGGTTCCCGAGCACACCTATAAAGCAACATATTCTGGTTTCCAACATACAGAGGCCTGGGGGCAGAGTTTCGAAAAGCCTTCCGACCGAAACCGAATGTTTCCTCTTGGAAGCCCTCTCCAAAAGACTGCTTTCAGAAGCCCTTCCGGTGGTGTTCCCACCCTTCTCCATACCTACACCTTCCCAGAACCTTGGATTCGTGCCACTGCGCGAACCTGTGCCGGGCTTCTTTGCACTTGGTCTCCTGTGATTGGCCTGTCGACATAGCCCTAATACGTCTGCAAAAACCAATCCTCCAGGGCACACTGTCCTCTCACATTCAGCCGGCACACAAACATGCGAATCTCACACGTGCCGATCCCTGACATTTCTCAAAACTGAATCGCCATGGAAAGGAGCCGTCACACTAAACTAACCCGAACACTGAGCCCCGCCACAAGAACCCAAACCCTGAAACTCTCTTTCGTTCCCGAATGCGCACGAAACTTTTAACAAACCCGAAACCAAGAACAGGCAAACAGCTGCTGAAGAGCCTAGATGCACTGAAGCATGTCCTTCCGAAACTCGGCATAAGTGCAAGACGTCCACGCCGTGATAGATTGTGGAGCCTTACAGTAGACGGCATGGAGTTGGAGCATCATTATCTTCATACGTTTAGGGTACAGTATAAGGCATGTAGCACTTATCAGCCCAAAACCATGTTCCAACTTTCGGGGTTCACTTTACTTAATGAATTGGGTGACTTAGCAAGTAGGGTTACAAGCAATGTAAGTTATGATTCCTATGATCCTACAAGTGCTTCACCGATGACTCTTGTAAGGGTGGCTTTGAAAGGTTTAGAACGGTTGCACAACAGCTTTATCTTCTTATGAAGTTTGTACAAGTTGTGGTGGATCGGGGCCAGATCGGTAAACAGTCGGGGGGTTGGGTGGTCGAAAGCAAAGACCCTAAACCCAAATGCCAGGAGAAAAATGAACAAATACTCTCACAAACTAAGGAGCAATCTAAGGTAACAAGGCAGTTCCTGCTCTCTTTGGCAGACATCTGCCTGGTGACGGACAAGACGGTTTCTAGCCATCCGCGGGTTTCAAAAGGCAAGACCACAATCCTGGGTTGCAGTTTCAGGGTCCCCAGAACTGTTTCTGCGCAGGCACCCAAATCAATCCATGAGGGGTTTGCTTGGAGTTTAAGGCTTAGACCCTAAACCCTAAACCCTAAATCAAACCGTGTCCCAGAGTGCCAAGTAGAATCTTGAAGTCAACGTGAGGAAGCAGGCGTCGCACGATTCTTTCAAGGTCGAACTGCCGCATGATCGCCACGGGAACGGCCAAAAAGACGGAATCAGTTGGGCGAAGGCTCAGATGATCCAATACCCATAACAAGACCTGGGCTGTATATATTGTTTTCCACGCAGGTCTGTTGTAACAGGAGCGCGGAAACAACAAACTAAACTTCTGCAGGGGTCTTCAGGACCAGAACGGGGTTTCGTGTACTATCTAGACTGTTGTAACGCACTGGGAGAAAGGTTAATATTTTTTGGAGGGGCAGACATATTATGATAGGAACCTGTAAACACACAACAACACGAATACCACTGAACAGCCTAGACACCGGCCGTCCTACAATGTTGACCAATGGCTTGGGCATTCGAAAGCCCGCTTCGGCAAACTCAGTACCCAGACCTCCCATCGGGATAACCTGGGTTCTTGTTAAGGAGTTTAACCTAAGCTACCATAATAAGGAATCCCTACTATTCACTGTAGATCCGCATAATGGTAACTTAAACTAAAGTCCTCAACAAGAACCCAGTAACTACCGAGAGAGGCTTCTCGAACTCATCGGATTGCGAAGGTCTTCGCTCCTATACTGAATTTAGACCCCTAGCAAAAACTGCAAGTTTAGCAGGTTCTTAAAACTGTGAGTTTAGCTGTTTCTTAAAACCGTAAGTTTAGCTGTTTCTTCTGGAGTTAGGAACCGTAAAATTGAAAATTATGTCTACGTGCCCCCCCAAGGCTCCTGCTGGGGAGTGCTTGGCTGGGATATCGCCTGCAAGCGGCGTTTCAGAGCAAGGAGCTCGCTCTCCTTCTGCTGAATTTCGCTTCGAAGACATTCCAGATCGGGCCATTGGACATCATCGGTCAAAGGGGCCGGGGCTGCCATTTCTTGGAGCACGATGGCTTCGCAACGGTCAACATCAAGGACGCTAAGGCCTATCCAGGAGCCGAAGAAATGTACCGACATTATTCCTTATGGTTCTTATTCCAGTTCTACTAGAAGAGCCCAAACCCTATTCTGATTATCATGGCCTTCATAACAGGCTTGCTCTACAGCGTAAACCCGGAAACTCATGTGGAATCCTATTCTAGGAGCCCCATTGTCGTTAAACCCTAAGCCCCCAACCCCTTTCAACCCTAAACCCTGAACCGCAAAACCGAGCACCAAAACCTCGAGACGCAGAGCTGAACTTCAGTATCCCGACCCGCAACAGACCGATTTTGTCTTGAGGCCCTTGGGTTTTAGATGCAAGGGTGTAGAGCTTAGGCGGGTTTGAAGGTTTATTGATTGCTTCTTAATTGTTTTCGGAATGTAGCTTTTGCATGAGGATCCGTCGTCTCCTGGTGTTGCTTTGTTGTTATGTTGTGGTCCTGCCAAAAAGTTTTCAGCTAGCTCGTTCCTCGTATGAGGTGGGAGTTCTGGAAATACAGCGTCCAAGTATACGGACCCTTGGTAGCCGGATCCTCAAAGTCAAGGACACCGATGTAGTATGGGGGCCTTCATAATTAGAACAGGGTTTTGGGGCTCAATATATTTATACTATAAGTATGAAAAGGAGCCCCAAAATAGTATTGGTAATTATTTAGGCCCCTAGGTTAGTAATGTACCCTGCGACTGTTGAGAAAAAGCGGAACTCGGAGGGATCCTGGGCAGCATCCGCAGGGAGGAATCTGCAGCACAGCGCCCTCAGAGAAAATGAAGGTTGTTCAAAAAGGCCAAGGTCTAGAGTTCGCGTAGGCTTTAGGGTTTGGGTTTTACGAGCTTGAGGGTTTAGGAGTTTAGGTTTTAGGTAGGGTTTAGGGTGTACGTAGGGCAGCGTATGGCAAACTAACCCCTGAATTGCGGATCTATAACTCTCGGGAGCTCCTCTTCCGAGCTAGGAAACACGATTTTTCCCTTAATTCAGATGGCTCGAACCGCAAAGTCGTGCTTACTAAGACTTGGGGGCTATGTCTGTCTTGATTAAGACCGGCTGGGCTCCATGTTTCAGTGAGGTGTCAGACCCTGAAATGTTTCGAGAAAAAAGCTATAAGGTTTAGTGCCTTGACAGAAAAGGGGGCTTCTTAATCAGGGGTCAAAACTAAACGCATAACGTTTCCACACCCCAAAGTCTGAAACATAGGCCTAGAGGCCTTAAGACTTGGAACAGAACTTTGGGTACGTCTTCGTATGAGTGATTAAGGACATTCAGCGGATATGATGAATGAGTCGTCTTCTTGAAACTCCAAGCCCTGAACCCTAAACCTTCCACCTTAAACCCTGAACTCCCAAGACCCCTAGAATGGAAACTCCAAACCTAAACCCCCTAAACCCTAAACCCTCAAACCTCACCTTCTTGAAACCCTAAACCCTAAACCTAACCTTATGGAAGCTCCAAGCCCGGGGTGCTCCAGCGTCCGCGCCAGCACCTGCAGCTGCGTGCCAGATCCACAGAGCGGAGCTCGGAGGCGCTCCTTACAAGAGGGTTTAGGGTTTAAGGGTTTAGGGTCTAGGGGTTTCGGGGTTTAGGGTCTAGGGGTTTCGGGGTTTAGGGTCTAGGGGTTTCGGGGTTTAGGGTCTAGGGGTTTCGGGGTTTAGGGTATAGGGGTTTAATGGTTAGTGTTTAAGGGTTTAGGGGGGTTCACGCTCCTTACAACACCCACTTGGAGGTTCATGGCTAAGTAGGGTTCTAAGCCAAAGCCCACATCCTAAGCGCTTGAAGGACTGTGCAAGACATGAGTGCTAAGGATGTGCGGTGGGAGGGAGCCTTGTTTGGTGTCCACCATCTTCAGTCTGAGAAGCGTTTCCGGGCAGTTTACAAGACCTCCTCATGGTATCCGCAACCACAAAGCACAATCGCCACATCCGCAACATCTGCAACACAAGCACCACCATCACCATCATCATCACTATCATCATCGTAGGCGTGTGGGTGACGAAAATGATGATGACGACAACACTCACGACGACCAGGTCAGTAGTCACAGCAACAACAGAAGCAATAAGTGTCAATGGCGATTGCCAAGGCAGAGATGGCCATCGCCATGACCATGATGGAGATAAGGACGATGACGATCATAATGCCCTGCTCATGGTGATGTCGGTGAGAAGGATCAGGGCCTGTAAACCCAAACCCCAAATCCACCGGCTTCGTCAAAGAACTCAGGTTTAGGAGACGAGGTCAGATGTTCAACAAAACGAACGAGCTTGTGGTTGAAGGCCATCCCGAAATAGTCTTGAATCGGTGCCCCTCCATCAGACCGCAGGGAAACCAAAAGTATTCCAACGTAGCACCCAGGTGAATAGTACTGTTCGCCTGATGGTGTCCAGAGCAATAGCGAGAATGATTAAATGACCGGATCACAGCTTCTCGAGCCCTCCCGTGCCACTTTAAGCACTAAACCCTCAAAAACACATTCATCCCGACTATAACTAGACAGGGCTCGCGTAGGGAGTCGCTGACCTCCTGGCCACACTCCGAATCATCTGAGAGTTCTACTTTCCCAGACAGCCCAATGACCTTCACCTGAAATTATCAGGGGCCTTTAACTCGGTGCCCTGTTTTAATAAGGGATTCCTTTTTCCTACTATTCGGCTTGAGTAACGACCCTAAAAATCAAAGGGCGAAAAGGTACTGCTCAGAAACCAAGTAAATTCAGGCTAAGGGAGCCCCTTTTGTCTAGAAGCCCAAAAAACCCAATAGAATCCGAATCCCAAACCTTGCGAGCTCCAAGATCCTAACACCTCTGTGTTAGCCTTGCGATACTCAGAAAGAGGCCTCAAACTCGGAAGCAGATCACCCATGAATCAAAGTCCCATGCCGTGACCGTACAGAGACCCCGAAGCCACAAAGCGCCAATAGACCTACTAAGAAATTGACATGTTGCGCGCGAACAGAGGGTAGCAACATGTTGAGCGCTTGAAAAAGGCCGCAAGCCCTGCACACAAACCCTTCATCCGAAATCCCAACGCATTCTGAAGCTAGGCAGCTCCACGGGTGAACCCTAACAGTTTGAATCCACTAGACCCCAAGACGTTCCTGAACCCCGAACCCTCTGAGTTTCTAAAGCCCGAGGCTTTGCTTTGCTCCCTGACGAAATCCCTGCACCGGTGTATTCGTCTATTTTTCATCTGCTCCTTGTGGTGTAGTCGACAAGAGACTCATAGCGAAGTAGATACAGGGTCATATGAATTGCGAATCCATAGCTATGTCTCTGTCTGCATATATCTATATGTATACATATATATATATATATGTTTACATATGTATACTTCTATGTATTTTGAATTTTGTGTATATATATACACACGCACACACACACACACACACGTACATGCATCGCCTTTGCATGGTTTCCTTCCACTCCAGCCCATGAATTCCCGCCTGGCTCTGCCCGTGCTTCGCCAACTCCGAGGAGACTGGCCAGAGCCGCCCCAGGGAAGGAATGTCCAAAAGACCTCCCGAAGAGTTTCTTTCATATGGGTGGTTGTCAAAATTAGGGTCCCTTTTCGGGTACCCTAAATCATAGGTGCCGTATTGTAATAGGGATCCAGAAAGGGCCATAATTTTGACAACCACCTACATATCTTCAGAGGGGTTCCTCTACAGGCTTTTGGGGCTCCTTTAAGGGGTTCCCCAAGGGCTTGTTAGGGTTCCTTTAGCGGCTTTAGGGCTCCTTTAAGGGTGAGCTTCATATGCAGCTTGACAGGTGTTTATGGGTTTTCATAGAGTTCTGCAAGGGTTCTAACTCTCAGGGTTCGCTTCGAGGGGTTTCACAAGGGTTGCAGAAGGATTCTCTAAGGATGCGAGTTACTTTGGTTGAAGGAACCGGGACTTGGCAAGTAAGGCCATGCGTTACTAAGTTGCGGGCTAAATCGGCAAAATATCTCGGGCTGTCATGGTCTGTAGAAGACCTCCGATATTTGTTCTTCCGGGTTGAGCATTTTTGGCTGTTAGGGTCCGGGATTTGGGGTCAAGAGGAAGACCTTTCGAAGAGTTTGTCATGCTTTTGGTCTCGCACTCTGCGTTGAGCTATTCGTTGAGCATTATGAAGCAGTCTTGGGCTTTCATTGCAATGTCAGGGCCTTAGAATGGGGTTTTGGGGTATACTATACTTCAACTATCATAAGGGGCTCTAAGGCATAGTAGTACCAGCTATTCCGATCCCATACATCGAGGCCCCGTGGCTTGTGGTTTTGGGCTCAAGGGCTCTGGGTGTATCCTCTGATCGAAGGAGTCAAAGGCATTGGTCTGCAAAAGACTGCCCTGCGTCCAAACCCGAAATCTCGAACCCGGGGCCCCCTTTCGAGGTCCTTAGAATAAGGATCGTGTTCCTTCTTGCAACAAGGATCCCACTATTCCTTATAATAAGGACAGTTCCATTACAATGTAGAATATGATGGATGAGCCGCCCCTTGCTGGCGGCTGTTTTGCTACCAAATGTTTCAAGAATTTCTTGACATGTCTTGACTCTCTTTCGAGCTCAAGCCGCAGTCGCTTTGTGAGGCCTGTGCTACCTCACTTGCCGCCATCCTCTGACGGTTGGCTCTTCGGGACACTGATGCACTGAATATAACGAACCGACTAACTAACTAACGAGCTAGCTGACGAACTAACGGACTAAGGAAGTCGGGAACTAACTAGCTAGCTAGCTAGCCAGCTAACTAACTAAGTAACGGAATTCTATATGCAACTTTATCTACCTGATTGGCTAGTCAGGGAGCAGGGCAACTTAATCACCCATTATCTGTTCTCAACTTACGAGCTATCTTGCTATAGGTTATGAGCCTTTAATCCGTTTCGACCAATCCCTGGCCAGCCTGGTAGCAAAGTCCCCCAGAGGATCGGGAAATCGCCATCGCTCACCCGGGGTGCCATGCTTTGTGGCAGCTTGGGTTTCTCGATCCCCAAGGTATGGTTTAGGGTTTACGGTTTAGGGCCTAGGGTAAGTGAGAAGTCGTGGCATTGACCACGCAACTTTATGTCTCTGCCGTTGTTTAGGGTAAAGGTATGGTTCTCGGTTTAGAATTAGAGTTTAGGGTTTGGCGCCAGAGCTGGTGCTTAAATTCCAAGCCCTACCTATAACTACCCATGAACCTGCAAGTAGAGACGGAACCTACGTTCAGTACATCTATCTAGCGACCAGGTATGGCTTCCTTATCTAGTTCTTTTCACACGGTATGCTCTGCGTTCGGGGTGTCTACATAGTGATGTTCCAGCTTGCAGCAGTTTCTACAGTGCTTACGAAAGCCTAAACCAACCTCAGCTCTAAATGAACATGGCTGCGATGATCTCAAGGCGGTACTACTAAGGGTGCAACTGCTGTTACCACTTTTCTAATTTGCTTCTCTTCCTCCTTCTCCTCCTCCTCCTGGTATTACGATTACTTCTACTAGCAGTACTACTAGTACCTAGTACTACTAGTACGTCGACGACGACGATGTTGTTGACGATGTCTGCCCATATAGGAAATGTAAATGGGCTTAGGATGCAGGTTTTGTGAGACTCCCTGTGCTGAAGCAAAGGACTTAGGACCGTACCATTTCTACTAGCACTGAGTAACTTCTTGCCAAAGGTATGGGCAAGGGATACCCCAGCCTCCGCCCAGTGGGCGTCTTTAGGGTTTATACCTGATAGCCAGATTGATGTCATAGAGACCCAGCAATCTTAAATTCCAAATCCTACACTCTAATTGTTTCTCATCGCTCGCGAAAATGTGAAACCTCCAAGCCCTGGACACCCTCAATGTAAAGCCACAACATTCCTACAACCTGAAACTCAAACACCCAGGTTCATGGGCAGATATGATTAGGTTTATAGGCAGTTTAACTATAGTTAGAACTTATATCAGGGGGCTCATGACCCCACTTACAACTACCCATGAGCCCCCAAGTAGACCCCTGCTTCAGGGCTAGGCGAGCCGAGTCCCCTCAAGAAACCATTGCCGGACCACTCCCCCTGAGCCCTCGCCATAAACCGTGAATCCTAAAGCCTTATAATCAGATCAACACCCTTGTAGCTCAACCCCCCCCCAACTAGCTTAAACCCCCCGACTGCTATGTAAAGCCTTCTAGTCCTAAGCCCCTTAGCCGTAAACTCCAAAATCACAGCCTAACCCCCAACAAACCCCCGACCCTCGAACCCTGTAAATACGGTTGATGATATAAATCCTGCATGACCCATAATAAGGAATATACCATAATTCCTATAGTTTAGAGTCCTTAAGGTAGTGCAGGATTTATATCATCAACCGTATCAAAAGCCCCTGAAGCCCCCCCAAGCCGTAAAACTCCAAAGTCTGTAGACACCCTTCTACATGGGTAGTTGTCAAAATTAGGGTACCTTTTTGGGTTCCTAATATAATACGGCGCCTAATATTTAGGGTACCCAAAAAGGGACCACAATTTGACAACCACCCACATAAAACTCTATTACCAGCGACATAGAGCCCTTTAAAAGGAGCTATCTAGAGCCCTGAGCGTAAACTCTTAAAGGCACCCATCTAGAGTCCTGGATGGAACAAACCCTACAGTAACCCCTAAACCTTGTACCCTAAGTCGGGTGATAAGTACGTATAAATATCGCTACCTCAACCATAACCCTACTGAGCAAGTCCCCTGATCCTCTAAGTCTCTAATTCCTACTTGTCGGGTATCATGGGGAACTAAAGGTTAACCTTTTTAGTTCTACAGGGGTTATGTACGGATTATACTACCCAAAAAAAGGTTAAAGGTTACCTACTCTACCACTAGGTAGGGTGTTAGGGTTTAGGCTTCAGGGGTTCAATGTTACCTACTCTACCACAATGTTGGGGTTTTGGGGTTTAGTACTAAAAAGTCTATACTGAACTTAGAACCCTAGCAAAAATTACAATTTTAGCTGTTTCTTAGGGATTATAATAACCAAAGATTAAAAATTATTTCTAAATACCCCTAAGAAGTCACCTTAGAAGGAGGCCCTCAGAAGGAGCCCTGTCGCCTTCGTCCTCGACCTCCGCAGCGGTGCGGAGCTCAAAGCGGCGGCCGCTCCTTTACTAAAGGGGCCTTCATACTTAGAATAGGGTTCCTTTAAATGGCTCTTTAAAGGGGTCTCTAAGGGTTACTATCGCTAAAAGGGATACTACAAGGGTATTAGGATATAGGGGCCTTCATACTTGGAATAGGGTTCCTTTAAAGGGGTCCCTTATGGGTTACTATAAGGGATTATAAGGGTTTAGTATAGGGTTCTGGTGCCCATTATGCATACCCCCAAACTAGTATAGGTAATAATTTAGGCCCCCATACTACTCGGAGGTTCGTCGACTGACGGCGTTTGCAGTTCTCGCAGACCCCTAAACCCTAAACCCTGACGGGTTTAGTATAGGGACTCAGTGTCCTAGCCCAGAATAGGTTAACCTTTGCAAACATGGTAGGGTCAAAAAACCCATTGCAGTCTCAAACAAGACCCATTTGGCCATTTGGACATCACGCTCACGAGGCTTACACCTAAATTGGACCCAGCTCATCAAAACCCAGCTGCGCAGAGACAGCAACCGGCTGCTCAAATGGCGCAACCGGTCTCTGATGGACCCCATGCCTTCATCAAGTCGCCTCTCAATGTGGCCGGCCATCGTGGCCACACTGCTCCTAGAGGTCTCGCAATCCGTCTGCGAAACTGGCTTGCTTGCAGAGCTGTCACCGGTGGCTTTGCTGTCCACAAGAGCATTGAGCTCCTCCTTCATGGAGTCGGGCAGGCCACACTTCTTCACCAACTCGTACAAGGCAACGAGCTGCTCGGCAGAAAGTGCAGGCATGTTCTGCAGCTTGTGCTTCAGCTGACCGAGCAGCTGTGTTGCTAAGTCCTTCTTGCCAGGCCTTGCTTGGATAAGCAATCGCATGGCATTGACTTCGGGCTCGATGTCATCAACCGTCCAGTGCTTGGAAGCCATGGCGTTCAGGGGTAGGGTTTAAGGATTGTTCGTTGAAGGGTTCTAGGGGTCGAGTCCCAGAGCTTGGGGATCTAGAGTTACCAGAAACCATAGTTATCCTACTTATAACCCTAACTAAGCTGTCGTTATCCCACTTACAGTGACTAACAGCTCTACTTATAACTACCCAGGAACCTCGAATTAGTTCCTTTAAGGGTTCCGAGAAGGAGGAATCCCGTACTGAAACAACCACGGGACGGAGGTTCTGAAAGGTTTCCATGAATGTTTAAGGGATTTAGGAGCAGACTTCAAGGATCCTTGAACTTACGCAGGCGAGGTTCAAATCTTTAAAGGGTGGTGTGGGGTCTATGCAGTTGAAAGAATTCCGAATCCCGAAACCGCAAAACCCTAAACCCAAAAAACCTAAATCCCCAAACCCCAAAAACCTAAACCCCAAAACCCTCTACACATTGGTTCTAACTCTGCTACTTGGAATAAGGATCTTAAGCTTGGCTTGCGTCCACAGAGTCCCGAAACCCTCAAGGCGAATTCCTGAGATCTGGGTCTCATCCTGAATAGGATTGTCACAGGGATCCGGGGGGGGGGAGTTGCGGACTATACTTCCTCAAAGAGGCCTTAGCGAATAAGATAACTAATATGGAAGTTTCCGAAAACGAGAGGTACCTTATTTTGCGGTCCTTAAAAATTGGGATCCTGCTGTTTAGGGTACTTTACTAGAGTCCCCTATTTTCGGAAACTCCCATATCATGATTGCTACTTTCCAGCATTGACTAGTACTCCTTTGCCATCAAAATAGGAGAAGAGCAATCGGAACACAATGGCAACAGCTAAGGGCCATGATCTTACTATGATATCGTTAGCGATGATAACAACCATCGTCGTCATTGTCATTGTCATCATCTTCTTCTTCTCCTTCATCTTCATCATCATTATCATCATCATCAGCAAGATCACGGCCATTCTGACGGTAACTAGTCATGCTGTCACTTCCGGGCTTTTGCGGCCTGCTTCGGCGGCCGTTTCGCCGAGAACCTGGCGTGCATGTCTCGGCGGCTACTGGGGTGTAATACCAATCGTACCAGTACTCTCGCGGGCAGGACACCACACTGTCGCAACATCAGCGCGAGAAATATCATTACGTTCGTCGAAATACTACTCTTTCATGGACACAGCCCTGCGATATCTATAAAACGAAACAGCACCCTGCCTCAACAAGTTTGAAGCTCCGGAAGCCTTCCAACACCATCAAACCGCCAAAACCAATATGTAACGGTGGATAAGCGAAAGCCGGCACCGTGGGCCCTGCTAAGGACCTCTGAAAATTGGAGTCTTTTGAAGGCCAACGAAGCATTGTAAAGTACTGCGTTTTACAGTGAGCGTGAGCAAATGGGCCCACGCGCGACTGTTGCGAAAGTGGCTTGGGTCTGAAAGGTGTACTGCGGAACGTAAATACCCCACAGCATTAGTGCGCTGTTGGTGGAACAAAACACATGTTAACATTGACAACTTTTTGTCAACTTCAACCCTAAACCATGATGCGGCGAAGAAGACAGAACGGGAGCTTTCCACCTTCAGTATAACCGAAAACCACATTGTGCAGCAGACGACATGTTAAACGATAGACGATGAAAAACTGTCAGAAGACAGCATGTGCCAGTTTCTTGACAAGTCTTTAACACCATAAATCAATTTGTCCATTCCGCACCCTGTACAAGCACGTGTAAAACTCGTCAGGTGTCTTCCAAAAAACCTATAACAACTCTAAAACTGCTGCCTCCACCCAGAAATCCTATGAAACCCTCATTTCCCATACTGCAAACGATGCGGAGAATACAAAACACCGGAAAGCCAAGACAAAGAACTCCATGATTAACAGAACACGGACTTTCCTTGTTGCCCCTAAATCCCTGAAACCCTAACCCCTGAACCCCTAAACCCTGAACCCTATACTTTCCTTCCCCACCTGCAGGCGATCCCGGACCGTGGGAGGGCGGACGGTCGCCTGCTTGTTCGGAGGCCATCTTGGTATATAAACAAGCATGTTAGGGTGATCCCTAGTATGATGTAAGGTATATTTGTTCCTTAAATAAGGTATAGACTGTACCACCCCTTAGAACCATGATTAACATAAAATTGGAATCGTTTTTTGGGTTTTGGATGGAGAAACACACCCAGTTTTTGCAAGCGTATTTGGGTTTAGGCTTAGGGGCTGAGTATGCTAGCCCAAATGTTAACCTTTTTGATTATGGTCGGGTTCTATACACCCCAAGAGGTTAGAGGTTACCTACTCAACTACTAAGAAGCAAGCATACTAGGCTTTAGGGCAGAGGGGTTTTGGGGTTCAGGGTTGAGAGTTCACATATGCAAGCATGCTACAGCTTAGCGATATAGGGTTTAAATGCAATAGAGGGACGCACATGGATAGCAGCAAGGGAATTTGTTTATGCATGCACATAGACATACATACATATCTATATATGTATGTTATACGAATATGTGTATATGTGTATCTGTGCACTGGTCTTTTAACTTACGCAAAGAGACTTGTTTGTAGTCTTGCCAAGGTCTGTGTTTCAATCGCTCAATCTTTGTTTATGTGTATGCTTTCTATTCTAGTATTTCTTGGGTCTGGGGCTTAGGGCTTTTTCTTTTCGGCTGCAGATGGCACAGGATTTCACGCGTAAGGAAGGCCGATGGTAGGCTGTAGCTTGCAATTGGGGCTATAGGGCTTAGGCGTTGGGGCTTGAAGGCTTGTGGCTTGAGGTTCAATCTCGGTGTTTAGGGCCTAGGGTTGAGGTGAAGGTTTAAGGTCTAGGGCTTGAAGTTGTGGTGCTTGACATGTATGATGGTTCGTAGCCCATGCAATGTATCAGGGGGTTCAGTCCGTTCGCGCTACAAAACAGGCAGCTATAGTATTGGTTGAACGTTGTAAAACCCGAAAGCCTTAAACCCTAAACAAAGCAGCCCGAACCCGACAATCCTCAACCTCCGTGATTTCATTGGTCGCAATTCAAATGGTAAAACCTACACGCTAAACACAGTGACTCCTCAAGTAACAAAACGAATCGCCAGTGCTACTTGCACGACCAGGGAACTTAGCAAGGAAGGTTGCGAGCACCGTAATTATTAACCGATTGGGGTCAAGGTTACAGGATCCCACACAAAGTGTGGCTCAAAGGTGAGGAGGGTACTGGGGATCCTTCGGGAACTTCAGGGAACCTTGCGAGATCTGAAGCGCAACCCTTACGGCGGATGAGGGAGCTTTGGGTTAGAGACCCCCTCCCTTAAGGATCCTATAGTCAAACGCTCTCATAGCTTTTGTTACCTCACTTGTGTCCCTACCTACCAAGTCTCGTGATCCTTCAAGTGCTCTAGGGGCCTATACAATCAGTAATACTATTCGTCAGCGTTCTTTTGCCAGAATTATGGCATATTTGTCCACGCCACCACCTTATCCTTAGACCCCAACACTAAAGCTAAAAGCCATTGTGCAAGCCCGCGTTGACCGCCTTTTCGGTAGTTTCGGGATCGACCTCGGTCCTGCCGGGCGGGACTCCGAGGATCCAGACCCTCGAAAAGCTCAAGGTTCAGGTACGCTTAAAGGCCTAACTTACCTTTAGTCTTAGTTAGTAGGGAATGGAGGAATGGGGTATAATTCTAACTACTATTAAAGGTAAGTTAAAGGCCTAGGGTTGTAGGGATCTATAGGTCTTCCCTTAAGGCGTCCAGGGTTTGGGGCTTCAGGGTTGCACAGGTTCTTTACCCAGAGAGCCCAAGACCCCTCAATCAAGGAACATAGCTTACACCATAATACGAAGCCCTATATACTTTAAGCCATCTTCCCTAATTACGGGGTATTGGGCTCTCTGGGCTCAGGGTGTACTTCCAGGTTCATGGGTAGTTAGAAGTAAGGCTTGCAAGTAGGATAGGTATAGGTATAGCAGATATTGTTGTACGGGCCTTACCTGGGCTTTGAAGTAACAGGGAGAAAATGCGCAAACCTTCAGTTCATAATGGTTCCTTCAAGGACCAGGTCTAAACGAGTAATACAGCATGCCACTCCAAAAAACCTGTTGCTGATACAAATCCTGCATTACCCATAATAAGGAAGGTACGGGAATTAAGGTCATGCAGGATTTATATCATCAACCGTCTTGAAGGTTTCGGGATGTGGGGGGGGGGTCAGGTGGGCGTCGTCGTTGAGCTCGGCCTCCTTCTCGCCCCCTCGCCGCCGGCTCATCTCGCGCTTTGTTTTGGGACTTCAAAGACCAGTCAAGTGGCTCATCTCATTATCCAAAGCCTGAATTCGCGCTCAGAATCTCTCACCGACTGATATTCATAAGGCTGGTAGCGCTCAAAGCCATCATGCGAATGCCAGGAATACTTGTCATAATCATGTTCAGAACTATACTGCGAAATACACCAAATCGTGGTCTGCATGCAAAGGCCCTTGAGTAAGGGATGTCGGATTCTCTGCTGCAAGGGTTATGCGTCTGTAATTGGTAACAAGGCAGGCTGGCCCTGTTGAGCGCTTTTTGAGGCCTGGGTTCGCTGGGGATGTTTGGGTGCACTGTGTTCAGGGTGTAGAAGACTTTGTTTAGCGGGTTAAGAACCCAGATCGACTTCAAAAGTCTTCTCCCACACGGTGACAGCCTCAATCAAGCCTAAACTTCAATTCCGAATCGGCCGTATGTATATACGTACGTACGTATGCATGGACCTATGTATATATGTATGTAGGCGTGCAACATTCAGCCTACTTGTAGGGTATCATGGGGAACTAAAGGTTAACCTTTTTGGTGATATGGGGACTATATAGGGACTATACTGCCCAGAAAAGGTTAAAGGTTACCTACTCGACTAGTAGGTCAGTGTGTGTTTTTGTGTCTGTAGGTGTGTTTGTGATTTGTCCCATGCAGCTCTTCAACTGCTGCCCGGAGAGCCCAAGACCTCTTAATTGAGGAATATGGCTTCCTTAAAGGCTTCTTAAAGGGATCTATAGGGGTTCTATAAGGGAATTAAGGGGTATGGCTTAAATTATATAGGGCTTCATGTTATGATTTAGGCTATATTCCTTAATTAAGGGGTATTGGGCTCTCTGGGTGCTTCTTGAAATGTCCATTGTTCTAGCTCTGCGGCAGGTCCCATGCTTCATTGTACGTCTACTGCATCCGATGGAGCTGCAGCTACCTAAATACTAGGTGCGCCATTTAACCTACACTTTACATAGCTGGAACCCTAAATATCTTCATCAGGCCAATCAAGCGGATGTCCCGACCATTGTCGTGACCTCAGATGCTTCATGCCGCAGTCGCGAAAAACTGACTGGGGGCTTAGGAAGTGGGGACTATCCGGTACCAGCATGCTTGGAATGCAATTGTGAAGTTCAGACATCAAGGGGCCGTAAATATGTGCCTTGGCGATCTCCATTATCAAGAACCTCCAGCATATTGACCCCTAATCTTACTTGGTTTTCGGGTACAGGACCCGGGAATCAGGAACCAAGAATGACGAATCACGCTTCTATGCTTCGAAATAGCCTTCCGCCCAGTATCGGCTACCAAACAGCAGGGCGGGCTAAGCCGCAATGTTTTGCATGAAACTCGGGGCTTGCAGGGTGAATCTGCAGGATCTTGGTTTGAGAATACACTCTGGGGATTCGTATTGCAGGAATAGTGTGTTGCTGTCCTGGTCGTTTCTTCCAAAACCAGTGACTCTGAGAAGGGACCGACTAGAGTGTCCGTACAAGAGCATGATTCCTTGGGCTCTTTTATTTACTGTTGCAGTTGCTGTCTGTCTCATCTCTCTGTACTTTTCCAAAAAGGAAACGGCGGCTCTGTAGTAGGATTCATTTGGGGGTTTCCGAAAATAGGGGACCCTGATATAATACCCGAGATAGTAGGATCCTTATGATAAGGACCCCCAAAATTAAGGTACCCTTAACTTTCGCAAACTCCCATGTGAAACCCCTACAGTAGAAGCCAGAAAGTTGGAATATCATTATCATAGTCGCTTTAAGGTAAAATACAGGGGATCCTGCCATTATTCCATATTCCAACTTTCTGGAGTTCCCTTTACTATGAGTCTCATCAGGCTCCTGCATCAGGCTTTACGATCTGGGGTCGACTCATGGTCTCCTAAACGCTGACACCTACACCTTCTTGAGAGCCAGGGACTTCTTATAGTCTTCTAGTCCATGGTTCGGATAGGATTCAAAATTTAGACTTGTGCCCCTTATTGGGTTTAAGTACCCATGAAGATGTAAAATGTTACCCAACTATGACAAAGTCTTCTCTCCAATACTCAGGCAGGGACCCTTACTTCAGGCTGTAGGCCCCCCAAATTACCCCTAAACTCCTAAACCCAACCGTAATCCCCGACACACCGAGCCCTCCTACTCCCATGCTCCCAGATGATCGGACCCTTAGAGTAAAGTGCCTCGACCAGGACCCCCCCCCCCTTCCCACACTCCCCTGAGTTTGCCCTGTCGCAGGCAGCAGCAAAAACCGGCATTTCAGAAAGCAGTGGACCTACAAAGTACTGGCATCCCTACGGTTGATGATATACATCCTGCATGACCTCTTTGACCCTACACTGTGGGAATTATGGTATGTTCCTTATGATGGGTAATGCAGGTTTTATATCATCAACCGTGCTTTACGGGCCTCGGGTTTCAGAACCCTGCCACCAAATGAGCCAAGAATGGTGCCGTTAGCGTTAAGTGTACTCAGCGCGTTTTGGGAAGTAACGCCAACTACTGCCCTCATTTACGAACCCCTTGTTGCAAGCCGGCATTCAGTAAAAGAAAACTCTAGGTAAGAGCCCAATCCTTGGCAATATGACTCTTTCCGAAAAGACAGAAGTGACCTGAATATCGACCTGACCTAGCCCTCTTCACCCTAAATCCTGACATGTGGAGACCACTTTATAAGGAGCTATTCTTTTCAAACATGAACATCCACACCCTATTCTGTTCGAGTCGGGTTGGGGAAGCTTTCTGTCAAAATTATTATAGAAGAGCTCTGACCAAGAAAAGTAATTACTAAGGTGTGGAAGCCCCTGTCGTTTTCAGGCTGGGACGGTTCTGCTCGTCCCGCTGCTCCTTCACCGACTCGGCCTTCGTTTCGGTGCAAGGGCCAGGGAATCAAGCGCGCTTGTTTCGAGGCCTCTCTACGACTTGCAGAAGTACCGCTCAGCTGGGTGGGTTCAGGGTTTTGGGATGCTTAGTGTCGAGGGGTTTGGGTGACTGTTGGACCTGCGGGTCTTGCTTTTTGTAAACAGCTCAGGTACATGTAGTAGACTTACAAAATTAATGCTGCCATAATTTGCTAATAGCTGTGCTAGTGGCTAGCGTCTCAGTCGCCAGCATAGACGGGCTAACCTGATACACAATGGTACATAAGCTGCGATGCCTTGACGGCTGCGTGTATGACGGCATGTGCCGAATGCTGTGGTGGCCTCATGCATCCAATCCGCATGGATCTTTGTATTTAGCTGGCTTTAAGGGTATACTGTGGTTCTACTATAGGGTTTAGGGTTCAGGGTTTAGAGACGACTTAAGTTTCGGGAGACGTCGGCAAGCATACCCAAGTGGGCTACGATCACAGGCTCCGCATAGTTGGCACTACGCACACAATATGGCTTCCACTGCTGATGCCATGAACAAGAACAAGAAGCAGTTCCGGCGAACACATCAGTGACCGTCGGACAGAACGATTGTGGATGTATTCTCATGGCGGACCAATGCTCGCGTAAGCCTTGTATGAGAGAGACTTTACGAAGATGACGGGGAGAGTAACCATACCCTGCAACTCCAAGGTCCTTCCGAAAGGGCAATACCCCTAGCACCATTCATGGAAATCTCTTTGGCTAAGGGATCATGGAGTTTTCAGGTACTCATCCGACTCAGAGTAGGCGTATGGTTTTGGGGAATGCTGTACAACAACTATAGAAGCCAAGGACCTCCTTTCTCATCATTCAGGCGCAAAGCATAAGGGCCTTATCAATTAGAACAGGGTTTCGGGAGATCCTTACTACCATCATAGCGTTATATACTCCCCAAGCCCTACTGTAACTATTAAAGCCCCTATACTCAAACCTAACCCATGAAGGACCTCTTTAAAGGAACCCTATTCCAAATTATTAAGGCCAATCATTACAGTGTTGGGATCTCCGGGATTTGGCGAGCCTCTTCGAGGTATTTGCTGATCTTGCCCCGCAGGCGCGCGACGCGTGGGCCGGCACGGGGATCGTCCTTGCAGAGCTTGATCCATGCACTCGAAAATCAAATTGATACTGAGCTATGCTCCTGTGGATTTGTATAGGCATTCATGGGTACTTGGATCTTGAGCTCGTCGTACAAGGCAGGGGGAATGATCAGCATGGTTCAACTCGCTTCATCATCAACGTTGCAGCTTCCTCCATGAACCAACCCCATCTCCCTAACACCCAAGCTGTAGCGGTGATGATGCCATGACAGGAAACCGGGTTGTAAGTAACCAGAGAGAAGAAAGTATAAACTTGTATTCCATAATGGCTCCTGTAAGAAAAATATTAAAGTATGGTACTCCAGAGCTGAGAAACCCTTCCTGGCAAGCGGACATGTTCCCGTCCTCGGACAGACGTGGCATGACCTGGCACAAACTATGTAGGGAGGTGGACTGTAAAAGCAACCATTCTCAAACCACCGTGTACACGAAGGGTTTTGACTCTCGTGGTAATGAGTTTCACAGTGAAGACGACAATCTCTGGACCTTTTCGACTCCTTCGGCTGTTGTCAGTGCCAGTTGATACAGCTCGTACGAGTTACAATACCAATATCACACAGCACTCCGTGTCATGAACATATATCCTTCGGCAACCCTGGATGGCTTTTTTCAACACTGCCAGTCACTGCAGAGAGCAAGAGTATGTTTAACAGCAGCCTAGAACCAGTCGAAGCAGTAACATGTCCCATGTTGGCGATCGCAACAGCCAATTGTGCAGTGCAGGTCATGGCTCACTGCAATGGTGATCGCAAGAGTAGCTACTGCATTTTGGGTGCACGGCTGCGGGGATGTCTGTTTCGTTTACTTACCAGAATCATAGTTGAGGGTCCCATATCAGCGCAGGGAACTGGGTATGGCACTGGGAAGTGGGTCTGCAGCTTATTGGAGGCTCTATTCCTTACCTAGAGCAACCCATCTACCTTCAAAAAGGGCTATGACCCTAAAATATGGCTACCTTTTCTACCCTTTTGAGTAACCACTGTACCTTTACAATGGGCTATAGCCCTAAACATTGTACATTTACCATGTTAAAGTTTTTTTGGTTACCCAGGAATTTGAGGATTGCTGGGCTCCCCGAAATGGTCAAGCTTCCGGCATGGTACCTTGAGAAGCAGCTGGATACCCTCGCAGTAAGACTCGTACGCCTGTGCAGCCGTCACGATAGAGGTGCTCAGAGCTAGAACAGGGTTTCGGGATACACTTGTACAACCTATTCACTTGGATGCGGGCTCCTCTTCAGGATATCCTTTCCCGTTGTCAAATCTTGAGATTCTGCGAGTCCTCATTTTGAGGCCTAGATAATTAGACTGATGTTTGTGGTGTCGTGTGTTATGATCAATACTGCTAGCCATTCTCAGACCTTATTATCCAAAGACTCCGAAACCCGCTTATTGAGGACTATGCCTGAAAATGTCTTAAGGATCACCTAGCCTTGAAGGTCTGTCTTGTTTCGCCTGGGTATCACGCCCGGGGCCTCGTTGCCTAAAAGTATGGATTTGGGGAGTCTGAGCTCTGCCTCTTTAGGCAGATTCCTGTTGGGCATCTGAAAGGGAATCTGGATGTAAGCGAAATACACGAGACCAGAGAAAAAGCAGCAGTTTATCTGTAAGTCAGAAAATAAATGCTAATTAGAATATCAAACAGATAGTAGTGCGGTTGATGCTATAAATCCCGCATCACCCATAATAAGGAATATCCCATAATTAAGGCAAGGCAGGATTTGTATCACCAACCGTAGCAGTCGTAGCAACAACGGTTGATAATATGGGTAAGGAATATACCATAATTCCCATAGTCTAGGGTCCTTAAGGTAATGCAGGATTTATACCATCAACCACAAGGACATCGAGCCCATGGTCTGCCTGACCCAACTTGCCACGCTCGGCCTGGGATTGGCTGAGCTGTTCGATGGGCTTTGCAGAGTCTCACAGTTGACCCTAAACCGTAAACCCTGTACCCCGAAACCCAAAATACAAAAACGGAAAACCAAACCTAAAATCCGAAACCACACTCAACGCATTCGGGTTGCAATCCTCACTTTGCGATGGGTTGCTGTAAGTCTAACAGTCTAATGATCTAATGTACAGTCTTGGGAGAGTCAGGACGTGGGCCGGACGCATGCAGTGCGAGGGTTTCTTGTAGTAGAACTATACAGGGACGATAAGGCGATATTGCTACCAGGGGTTCAACCCGCAATAATAGCGGGCTTATGGGAAAACGGCTATGTCGTGCTTCAAGTGTTGCTTGAACGTGCTACGATTTACAAACTGGGCTATGTGCGCGGCTTTTTTGCACACTGTTTAGGTGGAGGCTCAGGAAACTTCCGGTCAAAACACATCTGTGCCTCAGACCCACGTATGAGTGATCTTGGGGCGCACATGCTTCATATTGCTGTGGCAGCTTTTTGACTTTGGATGTTGTCGTTGTTTGAAGGGCTCTAAAGGCCGAGCCCTAAACCCAAAACCCTCAAGTACGATTGGCCTAAACCTTGAACTTTAAACCTGAAGCCACAAAACGTATCCCGGAAGACTCCCAAAACTCAAAGCTTTCCTGAGATCCAACACCCCAAAAACACCTAAGACGTAAAGCACTGAAGTCTAAGTGGCTTTATAAAGGCGTAGGCTCTGCGGCTCAAGCCACGTCCTACAGCTCCTGAACGCTTTTTATCACCGAAGGTTCTAAACTTGGATAGTCCAACGCCTACCTTCTTGACCTGAAGCCCTACCGCAGTCCGAAAGACTAACCTGCTTAAGGCAACATATAGGGCAATCCTTGGTAAGGTACCAAGTTACCCAGTATCGCCGCTTTGGGCTGCCGGGTTGGGGGTTTGAGGGCTAAGGAGGCTTTCGAGTTTGGGGATCTACTTGGAGGATCATGGGACTTGGTAAGTAGGGTTATAAGTACCCTAATTGGGGCTATAACTCAGAACAGGTCGTTGAGGTGCTACCAAGCCGCAAGTCTTTGCCCGGCGACGATGAGATCCTCACCGCGCCTGAACTTCTTTCGCTTTTGCGACAAAGGGCCCTGACTTTAGTAGCAGCGTGCAAAGCGAAGGTGTACGACAGCTGTACACTATGTCACTATGTATTATCGGGTGTTTTGAATTTCTGGATTTTTTATACTGTATACATGCATGCACACATACCTACGTACATACATACCTATGTACATACATGCCTGTCTACATACAGACTTCTGTACATACCTACCTGCATACTCACTTACTTGCACACACGCATACACACATACAAGTCGGTTTTGGGATTGGGGTCTCGGCGTCGTTGCCAAGCTCGGGGCTGGGACGGGACCTTCGATCTGGACTTAGCTCCTGTAGATCTTTCGGGTTTTGGGGTGTGGGGCTCTGAGGTTTAGCGTTTTTGGGTGTTGGGGCTCAGGAGTCCAGGCTAGACGGTCTCCTGCAGTCGTGCATGAAAGGTCCGGGACTTACAAGGTTGGGTGGTCGCCTATACATCCCGAAACGAAACGTCTCGACATACAGGGGATTTCTTTCGCATGTACATAAGTCGCGGAGAAGCGCGTAGGGCAGGAATCGAGGTAAGTAACAGGTCGTGTGGCTGGGTCAATAGAATGAGGGTAGCATCCTGGTTCCCTCAAAGCACCTGCACCAAAGCGAATCTTCTGAATCAACTTGAGCACCCGTCAATCTCCAGTGCAAACCTGAAAACATTCTCTGTGCCATTGACGACGGGGCTGAAAGGGTGTTGGGCTTTCTGGGAAAGCCGTGTCAACCCCTATCAAGCCCGGTAAACCCTAAACCCGAAACCCTAAACTCACGCATGTTTAACTCACTGAAAGGTGCTGAGCCCCAGACCCGAGGCAACCTTCCACATCGTCCTCGAGAGCCTCACGCTGGAAGGCTACCATACGGTCCTCAACAACAAGAACCGTGATATATACATATATATATATATGTACAGATAGAGTTGCATATGATGGTCTTATCAGAGTTTGATCGGGCCGTGTGTTGGTGTTCCTGGTTCAAGGTTTTATCGGTCTTTGGCCTGGTATCCGGGCGTAGATAAAAGGAATAGGGTTTGGGGTAGAATATGGTATTGAATTAACAAGGAGCCAAGGAATAATATGGGTTATGATTCAGGCTTCTAAAGTGAAGGTTTGGACGTCTTTCGGTGTGGACTTCTCGAAGGCTCGAGGGCTTTAAGGGATTGGAACGGAGGCTAGGTTCAGAAGGAAAAGGTAGGCTATTGGGCTTAGCTGTGTAATGCTAGGGCTTGAATGGGCAGACTAGGGTCTCGCTGCGCCAACTGCGCCTGTACTGGGTGCTTGTTAAGGAATGTAACTTAAGGTGCCATACTCGGGATGTAGAGTAAATAATGTGGTTTCTTGATCATGGTAACTTAACTTAAATAAATCTCCTTAACAAGAGCCTGTGTAGCTGGGGAATCATTGAAACATCATCCTCTGAGGAGCAGGCTGGCATGTGGCTGTCCGGGGCTTTCGAAGCCTGGAAAGGTTTGCGGCCAGAGATTTCGGGTGTGAGATGTGGGGTCACTGAGCGACATCTGAGCATTGCTGCTAATAGCAGTCGCAACTCTAATGCAAAAAGGGGTTTATCAGTGTCATCATGGCTGCCATTAGCATCATCATTATCGAAACCAGACATACTCCAGGATAGGAACTAAACTACCGGCCAAAACGATTGAAGCAGGGGACTGCAAGAGGATACGTTTGGTGAGTGGTTATTTAGGCCTCTCTATAAGCCTTTTTGGAATTGCGGGCAGGCCCTAAGGCGCCGGGAGGCAGACTGCGGTAGTGAGCTCGAAAGATCATGTGGCTCCTTTTCGGCTTCCATTCCAGCCTTGCGTCATTGTCTAAGCCCTGCAAACCCCGGCAAGCCCGAAAGAGTCCAGAATCCTTCGCAAAATTCCTCAAGGGACCCTTAGAGGAGCCCTAACCCCTGTGCCCCAAAGCAGGGTCGCTTTTCTTGAGCCCCAGGATGATGGCCCCATTATACTATAACCAAAATAAGGAACCCCCCACCCAAAATCGTATGGGTAATTTAGTATGGCCCCTATTATAAGAATCAAGGTATAGGGTTCGTGACAATTAGGATAGGGTATCGGGGTATATTCTACTCTACTTATAGTAAGGAACCCCAAAAGAGTATAGGTAAGATGATGGCCTCGCCGGAGTCCAACTCTGCTTTCAACTTCTCGGTCTGCGGCAGTTTTGAGGGTTGGAAAGGGAGTTTCGGGAGTTTCACATCAAAGAAGACCACCCCCCTAGACCCCCGGGAGGATCCAAAACGGAGATCCCTTAATGGGGGTTCCTTTGAAGTACCCTTAGTAGTAGAGGGCCCCAAATTAAGGGATCTACTTTCTAGATCCTCCGGGGATCTGGGTAATGGGTTTGACAATGAGTACAATTACTATACTCATCGGCAGTTTGGAGGGGTTGGGAAAGGAGTTTTGGGACCTTCACGTCAAGGACATCTGGGGGGCTTCGAAAAGGAGTATAGGGAGCGTAAAGTAGACAACCTTGGGGAGTCAGATGCTGTGGCTTGGGACTTCAGGGTTAGGTTTCTAGAGTTGTAGGGCTGCTGACTCTAGGCGATCGGGGGCCCAAGAGTTCTGACTTAAAGGCCATCGCAGTGGGGCTTCCACAAGTTCCGTAGCGGTTGCAGGGCAGCAGAGTTTATACCTTCGAGGTTTGGGATTTGCGGTGTGCAACATGAGGCCGTTGTGTGTTTGGAGGCTCCCGATTGAAAACTGATTAACTCCGGATCGTCGCACAGCAGCTCTTCGAACACAGAGATTATTGGTTCACTGGATCTTAAGGCGTAATGTACACGGATCAAGGTTTCGGCCGGGTTTTGACCTTTGTCTGCGCAGTGATGAGGAGCACTTGCAATAGTGAACCCTTTATGCAGCCCGCACAGAAGAAGCCTGTGTAAGCCCACAACCACAACAGAATACATAAACAGCACAAAATATGGTAGAATATGCCACAATAAAGCATGATATGCATGTAGCAATATAAGCGCCTCGTGCTTATTTAAAGCACCACACAACATAAAGTACTAAAATATGGTACAAAATGATGCATGTATAAATCTAAGCACCTCGTCGGCGTCGAGGTAGCCTGCATAAACCCACAACTATAGTCTAATATGAGGTAGTGCAATAAAGAGAACTATAAATGCCATAATACACGCACCTCGTCGAGGTAGCCGTGGATCTTGGCTTTCAGTGCAAGCGCCGGCTTAGAGTCGGCACCCTCACCTTGGACTCGAAGCAGTGGAGACAGTTTCGGGGTTTGGGGTTTAAGGCTTGGGTTTCAGGGTTTAGGGTTTAGGGTTTAGGGTTTAGGGCTTAGGGTTTGGGGTTTAGGGTATAGGGGTTAGGATTTCGAGCTTGGGGTTCAGGGTTTAGGGTTTAGGGCTTAGGGTGTGGGGCTTGGGATTTCGAGCTTGGGGGCTTAGGGTGGATTTCGGCGCCTCGGGTTTACGGGCTTGTCGGATCGTCGTATAGTCCTCAAGCCACAGTCAGAGACCCTCGATAGTCTCAGGTACCTTTCTCAATGTGTTAGGCTTTACAGTTGAATGTGGACTTGAAGGCTTCAGAACGGCCCTAAGTTCGCAGTCTCTTTACGCCTTGGCAGCCTAACCTGTGTAGCCTATCCCGAGTGCTAAGAAGTCCAGAATGGCAAGCTGGGTTCTTGTTACGGCATTTAGAATAAGTTACAATAATAATGCCCATAGTAAATAATTAATATGGTGTCTTCGTTGTGAAACCATAAAGCTTGTGCCCCAAACCCTAAACCTTAAGCCTGTAACCCTAAACTGCAAAGAAACGTAGATCCCTGCATGTCCCCAGCCTACGAAACAGCACTTGAATCCTGAACCCGCAAGCAAAACCCGTATTGTAGGGGCATAAACAAATTACCCCTAAGATTACATAGTATACACCCAAACCCTAATTATGAAGGTGCTTATATTACATAACTAAGCTCGAGATCTGTTCCCAGACCCTCGGTTCCACTGATACCGTGGACTGTCGTCCCGGAGGTGGGCCGCTCCGGAGGTTCTATACAGCTTGCACGTGTTTCTCGGCTTAAGTCCCGGGCTTGCGTCGTATTGCTTTGGTCTTTACGGTTTGCGGGAGAAGAACCAAAACCAGCGTGTGAGTTTGGGTACAATACTATGTTGTGAAGCAGGAGCTGTAGAGAACAGCAGTCCTTATAAAGCTATGATATACCCCAACACCGAGTCCTCATCATGAAGGGCCGGCCATAGAACCATATTGAACTACGTAAAAGCCCTTATGCCCAACCTTTAAAGACCCTTGTAGAAGCCACATCACGCGCTACAGACTGTTATCGAACACAGCTAGGACCATATGAAACCCGACTGACACCTTTGCGTATACACCCCTATAAAACCCGACTAAGTGCTGAGCCGCTACCATCCTTTGGTGGCTGTTGGGGCCCTGACCCAAAGCAGGCATCACTTTCAGCAGATACCTGGCGACGGATTCGCGTGCTTAAGATTTCCGGGCAAAGGGTGAATACTCCTCGCGAGGGCGGGGTCAGGCTGAAGGCTTGTTCTGGCACTGCCATCGGAGCCTGCAGAATAAGCGATTGAACACCTTTACCGAGACTGCTGAGACTCTCAGTGCATGCCTGCAACACTCGACAAAGCTGTAAGGGCTTCCGTGGAAGCCGGACCGGCACGCTACATCCTGAATGGAAGCTTGATGCCGGATCTACCCTAACATAACCAGTAACTAGTAAGAACGTGCCATGCGTCCATGCGCGAATTGTCCATGCCACTATGCGAACGGCAGAAACTATTTTTGAAGGCTCCATGTTTGTGGATCCTTTCACATGGCTGGTCCTGAGAAGTCTTGCTGGAAACGGCAAGGATAGCTCGGTGAATGTAGGCAATTGAACAAGTAGAAAAGATTCTTATCAGCCTGTTACGGCCATGTGAAGAGCCTTGAACTTTAAATCAAGGTTTTGGGGTCGCACATAGCCATGTTGGGACTGCGAAAGGACATCGCTGCCAATCGTTTCGGCATCGATACTCATCAAGTCCTGTAACTCTCGTGCAGCCCTCGTCTCACTTCAAAAAAACCCACCAAAAGATCCGTGAACATAAATTTAACCTTCTTGCTACTGTCATAGAAAGCGTTTCAAGACATGGTAGTCGACGAATTAACATACACAACCCCCCTATAGTTCGTCCATACCGAAACTATACTTTTACTCAAGATCTTTATTATTGTACGATCAGCATAATTGTCGTATTATGCCCCCCCCCCCCCACCCCCACCCACCGGTTGTTTGGTTGGCCTTGATCCATAAGGGGTTCCTTTACTGCAGGTTCGTTACTTGACATGTCTGGAGGGTCAGTGCCTGAGTCCTCCATTAGACATCTACGGGGATTTTAAGGAAACATTACTACAGACCTCTATACTAGGTTTAGGGTTTAAGGTTTAGGGCTTGACATGGATACAGGATTAGTCACATTTCGGTTTCGGCTGACATTTCGACGATTCATGGATTCGATGGTCAGATTAACAGTTAACACTCATCAGTGCCAAAGCCGTACGTGCATTCTAACCAACTGAAACACGAGAGACCGGAATTCAATCTTACGGCAACCATCATGCTCCAACATGCCATGGGCACTGCAGGCCCGCATAGAACTTGTCCTTGGGACAGGCTGGCTTTTGGAGGGTCAGGATTTAGAGCTGGGTTGGCCTTTAAACACCAGGAAAAACATTTATATATAGGGTCCCTTATAAACCCAAATAAGAAAAATGAAAAATGTCCCCAAATCCAACCTAGAGAGGTTTATACCGTCAGTAACATGGAAGAGCCTGCTCGAGAGCAACCGGTTACACTCAAGCTTGTCGTTGTGGAGTGTGTAGTTTCTATACTGAACTTAGAACCCTAGCAACAAATACAATTTTAGCTGTTTCTTAGGGATTATAATAACCAAAGTTTAGAGGCCATAGCAACCCAGGGCTCGCTGATTACATTCCTCGCTTCACGACGATCAGGGGGCTTTGTCAAAAGTGTGTCAAGTATTGTAACTAAAGACACAATAGCTTTCAGCCGAAACTAATCAAGTTATTTACAAACTTACTTGCTAGGTTCCCTCATCCTCCAAGACCCGTAATTTTTCTTTCGGAAATGGAATAGATCTATGTGTGAGCCTCATGTACGCCTGGCCTCGTGCGAAAAGTGTTGTTGCTGTAGTGCTGGAACGGACACTGCATGTCGTCGATATTGGTTTTCGGTTCTGTCGCTCTGCAATTCGTCCATCGAACGGTGCCATCGGTTTGGTATTGAGGGCACATCAATTCTGGGCCCGGCGAATCGTCATAGCAGGGCTCGCGCTCTCATAATGACGACGACTAGCAACGAACGCACGCGTTCAGCCATGCCCTAGGCACTCACAACTTCCAGGGAAAAAAAAGCAACAAGTACTCAGCTTGATTGGTCTTGTAGCCCTTCCTTCAGGCATTACAACGCACTAATCCCGATGCAGCTTGGTCTTGGCATTCATGCTGTCACTAGCATGAGGGTGCGCCGCTGCTAGCAGTTGCTTCGACTGAGCCGGCAGCATAGGCACGAGCTCGGTCGCCTTGTTGGCACAGCTCCTGCTCCAAGAAGGCCACGGCTTGGGTCTTTCTAGGGTGGAACGACATTGAGAGGGCCCGGGTTATCGCCCCACCCGCACAAACACAAACAACTCAATTCCACAAGTTGGACCTGTGGGATCTCATTGAAGCATGACAAATAGTGTGAAATGGCGATTCTTCTGCCTGCCGTTCGCTGTGTTTAAAGAGCATTGGCTATGACGTAGATCTGTCTCACAGGACAGGTAGACGGAAAGCACGAACACACAGACCCCAATGTCTCTTAATCAAGCTTGCCACATGAAGGATTCCTACTTTACCTTACCCCAATAGCACTCTTCATCCAGATTTCTGTATTAAGGAATCCTTACTCTGACGTTTAGCGGCGGGCTCACCGGAATTGTAAGTTTTCAAGAACCCCGTACCACAAACCACGAAACCCAACTGTGACTAGCGAGTAGACCCTAAAGCCGAATCCACCACGCATCCACGAAGGTTGGATCTACTTTTTGGATCCTCCCGGGGGTCTGGGATGTCGTCGTCAAACACGCCGTGTAACACGCACTATAGGGAATTATAGTATAATGGCCCCCAAACCCTATTCTAATTATTAAGGCCCCTATATTACTTCACCCAACCGAGAACACAAATTTACAGCGCTAAGTCGGCAGCGCGAAGCGGCCGCTGCTCCGCAGGCGATGCAGTTCTCCAGGCTTGGTCTCATACTACGGTTGATGATATAAATCCTGCATTAACCATAGTAAGGAATATACAATAATTCTCACAGTTTAGGGCCATTAAGGTAATGCAGGATTATATCATCAATCGTATGACTCGGCATTCGTCAGATGTGACTATAGAATCCTTTTACCATCTATAAACCACTTAGAGCCGTCACAGAACCATGAGCTTTGGCCTAAACCTTAAACCCTGATCTCAAAACCTCTGACCTTCAAACCTTAAGCCAAACTCTGCACCTCGAAACCTACACCTGATAACCTACACCCAAGACCTCGTAAAATTCTACTTCAACCCCAAGTAACCTACCTTTTTAAGGACCTATATAAAGAAATCATATTAGGGAACCCTAAAAAGGTAGGTTCCTTAGGGTCCAGGTAATGCCTTCCCAGACTGACCCAGCCTTGCCCTCCTTTATCAACGCTTCGCCCTCGTAGACGAGGCGTTGCACCTCGGGGTCGTTGGTGACCTGGCAAGGGTTTAGGGGTTGGGGTTTGGAAAATCAGGGTTTAGGATGACTTCGGGCTTGGGGGTTTAGGGGGTTAGGGATCGAAAAGTGCTTGAAGGGTTGTTCGCAAGGGTTTTCACGGCGCTCTTTTGTAAAATCGTGCGGTTGATCCAAGACATCCTTGGATTTATCTTCGTTGCGAAGGTATTGGTTACTCACGTGCCGGTGACGGTCCGATGGCACGAAGTCCGGCATGAGCGAGGCACAGATTTCACTCGCCAATAGACAAACAAGATTTCAACATGCCATGCACCGTCATCTTCAAAACTGCATGCATAGATACAGCGTCGGTAGCATGATCGTGCCACGCGTCCAGGGGTGTCTTGCATACTCGGATGTGCTTGAGAGTGGAGTGCCGGGTGCTTTGCAAGGGACTCTACAGGGACAGACAAGACGAGTTGCACTCGCAGAGCAGAAGCTGCTTCGAGCGTTAAGGGTCCACCAGCTTGCCAACTTAGAGGGTCGGGGGACTTAGTAACTAGTTATTATATAGACTTATAGGTACCTCAATAGGGACCCTAATTGGGGTTATGGTACTTTTAACTCTATAGAATAACTACTTACTAAGTCCCCCGACCCTCCAAGAAGTAAGTTCGGAACTACAGCAGAGTCACGGATTATCGAAGGTCACATATGGGAGTTTCCGAATATTAGGGGTACCTCATTTTAGGGTCCTTATAATAAGGATCCTACTATTCAGGGCACTATATTAGGGTCCCCTATTTTCGGAAACTCCCACATATCCCGAAACTGAAACAGAATCTGGAACCGTGCCACCGCAAACAAAGCCTCGAACCGTATCCTCCGCACTACTGATCGTGAAGACAGCCTTCTGTATAATGTTACACAATACACCTCGTTGCTATCGCGAAAAAAAGCACACACACACAAATTTCATGCCTCTGCCATGGCACTGGCCTGAGCTTGAATGAAGCTTGGGGTGGAAGGAGGAAGCTTGAGACCCCCAGCGACCTCCTGACTGATGGTGTAAACGAAACATAGGTCTATATTGCTCGTTTTCGACACGGTCTATATCTACGGACAGCTTGTTCGATCCGGAACACATGCATAGCTCAAATACACGTGCAACAAACAGAATTGCACACAAAAGCGCACGCAAATCCATGTAGGTATCTGGTGATGTCAGATATGTAGCTGTGGAAGCATACGCGCCCACATTTTAGTGTGAGTGTTCCAGCAACCCTTGAACAATTCCAAGGTCACACCTGAAGACTGTTGGAGACACGTTATTGCTCAGCCCAGGTACTCCCTACACCGACCAGATCACGTGTTGTAAGCTTGGAAAAACGCGTCCTGTAACTGCCAGTAGGGTTCCGGTGACGGGTATTGTATACGAGCATACATATATGATATACGCGTCATTCCTTCGGCCTTCTTAGATGTCTAAGAAGGTAGAACCTCCGACGCTAATGTGATCGTGTATATATACATATACACATACATTTACATATACATATACTATATACATATACATATAGTAAATAGATCAATATGCTTTTACATATATATATATATACACACACATATTGTGCGTATTATTATCATCATTATTCTTTTCATTATGTAGGAGCGCCCTCCCATAAAGCCCATACATCAACTCATCTGGATTTCGCAGCTGCTTCATAGCAAGTTTAGCTCACTTGATCGGCCCGCTGGCACCCTAACCCAGCGAATGCCTCACACAAGCCTTTGATTATGACTATGAGCCCTAAGCTAATTACTGAGGCTCCTACATGCCCTAAACCCTGAACCCTACCTAAATCCTAACGTTTTTGCCCAAACCCCTAAGCCTTTCCGAGGCTAGACAGGACCAAGATCCCGTAATGCAGGCAGAGGCTCCGGGTCTCTACGCTCTAAACCCGAAGCCCTACGGTGGTTTGGGGGTTTTAGGGGTTAGGGTCTTTGGGGTGGGACCCAGAGACTCCATAACACCATTAATTAAAGAATATACCTAGGGTTCCTTTAAGGGATCTATAGGGTTGAGGGGTTTTAGGGGACTCCAAGACCCTTATTTAAGGAATATACCTTAAATTGTAATCGGGATCCCTGAGATGATTTAAGGTGTATTCCTTAATTAAGGGATGTTGGAGTCTCTGGGGAGCGCGGCGTGGTCAGGGTTTGGGGATTCGGGGTTTAGGGAGAGTTTGGGGCTCCTACAAGGGATCCATGAGCGACCCAGAAGCGGGTGATACTGTTGATGATATAAATCCTGCATCACCTTAAGGACCCTAGACTATGGGAACCATGGTATATTCCTGATTATGGGTAATGCAAGATTTATATCATCAACCGTATGGGTTTGATATAATAGGTTAGAAGGGGCCCCCACCGTGGAATAGTGGTACAATAGGAATATATCAGGGCCCTAATATAATCCTTATAGTCACTATTACAGGGTGGGGGCAGCTTCTAAGTGACAGAAGGTTTCGGGTTCAGGGCTTGGGGCTTAATGTGGGAGTTTCCGAAAATAGGGGACCCTAACATAGTACCCTAAATAGTAGGATCCTTACTATCAGGACCCCCAAATAAGGTACCTCTCATTTTCGGAAACTCCCATATGAATTCTAGTTTTGTTGGGGTTTATCGGCTCAGGGTTTCGTAAGCAGGGTCCTACATCAGGGCTTGGGGTTTACGGCTTGGGGTTTGGGGCTTACGGTTTTTGGGGCTCGGGGCTTGGAGTTTAGGGTTCAGGGTTCAAGGCTTGAGGTTTAGGGCTTAGGGGTTGGGGTACGGTTAGTGGTTTCGGAGTGGTGGTATAAATCCCGCATTACCTTAAGGACCCTAGACTATGGGAATTATGATATATTCCTTATTAGGGGTAATGCAGGATTTATATCATCAACCGTATCCCCAGGCGACTGGCAATAGTTTGGCTGGAGGCAGGAGCCAAAAGAAAGAAGCTTATGCCAAGACCCTTGGAAGTCCCTTTTCATGGAAGAACAAGTGGGCGGACCATTAAGTGCGTGCCCGGACCCAACATCCGAAACCTGTGACCTCAAAATGAGATCCATCAACTTCGTCTAGACGCCCTGAATGCTCAACCCCAACGGACGGAGCTCCAATACCCTGCATGAACAATATACCTGGAACTAAAGCAATAGGGGTGAGGGTTCTCATACGATTCCCAGACTCGTCAAATCTAATTCAAGGGTGGTGGGCTCCCTGGGGAACCCGGAACACTGTAAAACCTTATTACTCCTTCTCTAATCCTTACAGAAACCCTAAATGACTGGGCTCTCTAATCCTCCCTCTCAGGTCTAGGCAGGATCGATGTCCTCCTTCTGTCGACCTTTCTCCTGCCCGGGCATCTTGTGGCTTCTGTTAAAGTGGAGGCTCCTACCTAGAGACCCCCAAACCCTCGTGGTTCAGGAATATACGGTTGACGATATAAACCTGCTTTACCTTAATGACCCTAGACTTTGGGAATTATGGTCTATTCCTTGTTCTGGGTACTGCAGGACTTACACCATCAGTTGCAGTAAGGTTTTGCTTTTGGTATATTCCTAACGCCCGCACCCCAAACCTTGTGGGCTTCAAGGTTGCGAGGTGCAGGTGTCAAGGTCAATCTTACACCTTGTCGGCTCAGACCCCAGGCTTGGAGGTTATTGGTGCTTCGGCAGGTTTCTTAAGGATCCTGGTACCTAGGGAGGCTGTATATGGGATTGCTAGGGTTTAGGGTTGTAATCTACTGAGAACCCTGATGATAACTCTACATATAACCCGCTTGTTGAGTGGCCTGTAAAGGTACGGTACAGTTTCGGTAGGGTGCAAGTGCCCGAACCTCCACCCGCGGAAAAATGGACGATTTGCTGGTTTTGCTCGCCCTAAAATCCAGAACTGTATACCGAAGATGCAAAACACCGAACTGTTAACATTGAGGATTCATTGAAGACGGTTGTCTAGAACCCCTTTTCACGGGCCCTTCTTGATGTCCCGCTTGCATCTTGGCCCGCCTGCTATCTCCTCGAGATAAGCGTTCTAGCTCAGTAACTTACCATTAAGATATTGGGAACTGCAACAGAACGAAACATTTGAGACTCCTACCTTTTGCAGGGTTAGGCCCGCAAACTGCGTGCCTGGGTCGCTGAGGGGCTCTCTCTCCCTGTAAACTCTTACTGTCTCTCCCAGTTGGCAAAAACCCAGCCCTCTAACACTAGGTGTGCCCATTGTGCCACCGTGGGGTTTCGCAGTGGTATTCCCTATTCGGGGAAGTTCTTAACACCAGGCGGACGTCGCGGACGTCGAACAATCAGTAATTGCATTTATGAAGGACACACGCATATGTGTATATACATATATATATATATATATGTATGTATGTATGTATGTATGCATATCTTGATATGATAGAGCCCCCAATAGAAGCCCTAGTCTAATTGTTCAATCCCCCTCCAGTATTAGAGCTAGCGCCCTATCATCTCGCTGCCTTGCGGCGCGCTCTCCTCCTGGAGGGTTTCGATTGCTTGCTGGAGGGTATAGCACATGGGGGTGAGTGTATTATTCAACCGTTTAGTGCCCGCCAGCTTGTTTATGTACAGATGTTCCTGCTTGTCTTGAACTACGGCTTGGCTCTTTCGCACTCTGGAGGATCGAAATCACGTAGTAAGCTAGGACATACATGAGGCGTTGCTTAGCTTCCTTTTTGTCGGAAGCCCCCGCTATTCGGGGTGAAGGATTTGGGGTTTGAGTTTTTTGCCTTGAGGGGTTTATGTTCTACGGGCTACGCTCCTTCAGGGGGGTTGTACAAGTCGGTCGTTAAGTCGGGAATGTTGGGCCTGCCAATGATTCTTTCATCCTGCTCCGTAAGCCCCGGTCGGTCCGCTCGCTACCGGCGGGCACTGCTAATAATCATGTTCCCAGTTGATACGTGAGAACAAGAGCGATTGGACTCGTGCAAATCAGCATCAAGGCATCGATGATTGTAGTCATCGTTGTCGTCGGGAGTGGTAGCAGTCGAAGTCGTCGTCGTAGTAGTAGTAGTAGTAGTAGTCGTAGTAGTAGTAGCAGAAGCAGGAGCAGCAGCCGCCGCAGCCGCTCTTAGAAACTGACGTTCAGTCCTACGTAGTAGTAGTATCGTAGTAAGCCCCCAAAAGGGTGGTTGTCAAAATCAGGGTCCCTTTTTGGGTCCTTATTATAATACGGCACCTATCATTTAGGGTACCCAAACAGGGACCATAATTCTGACAACTACCCATATGATGAAAAGGCAGCCATAACCAATTACAACCCCTTGTCCTCTCGGTAACATGTCCTACCAGCCTCTGTTGCACCCTTCAAGACCCTAAGCAAGGGATCCGTGCAGTTCAAAACCCCCAAAAATCAAGAACCCAAAAGCCGCAGGAAGCAGTTGAGAACCCAACAGAACATGAGTGACCGATAAAATCCAAACCCTCATGCTGATGATATAGATCCTGCATTTCCTTAAAGACCATAAACTATGGGAGTAATGGTATATTCCTTATATGGGTAATGCAGGATTTTTGCAGAAACCACCGTATCACCTCTTCAGACAACATTCTCTTCGCCTGCTGCGGGAGCGCTTTTTCTCTGCAGGCGCAGGGGGCGCGCCTGGTCAGGTACGGTTGATGATACAAGTCCTGCAATACCCAAAATAAGAAAGATACAATCATTCTAATAGTTTGGGGTCCTTCAGGTATTGCAGGATTTATATTATCAACAGTATTTCTGTCTTCTTAGGGTTTAGGGCTTTACGGTTGGAGGCTTCAGAAAGCGAAGGGTCTTCAGTGCTGACTTGGGAGGGTTCGATAAAGTTGCTCCTTCTTTCCTGTATACCCGAATATAGGTTGGGCGGGGGTAGGGGTTCTAGGGTTTGTGGTTTAGGATTTAGTGCTTACAACTGTTTCGGCGTTGGCACGGACCTTACATGTCATAGGGTTTGAAAAGGGGTTTGGTAAGACTATGAGACTCTTACGCTCGGGGCGAAAGCATCAGACTGTCGTGGGCGTCCGTGTGGTGCGTTCCCCTGCCGACCCCGCTGCCATGTAGGCCGGCTGCTCATGATCCAGTGCTTTTAGGGCAATACCCAAAGACTCCAATATCCCTTAATTAAGGAATATTCCTTAAATCATATTAGGGATCCTACTATAGTTTAAGGAATATTCCTTGATTAAGGGGTATTGGAGCCTCTGGGTATCGGAGGGAAATTATGCTCCCACACCGTTCTGACCTTGGGATCTTGGGGTTCGGGGCTTAGGGTCTTAGGGTTTGGGCTCAGGGGGAATGGTGGCTTTGGATTGCATGGTTGCGTTGCGTCGTTGTGAGCTCGCCAGAGACTCGAAAATACTTTCGCGTGTCGCCAGCCTTTTGACTAAAGGTTGCCCACAGAAAGAATGCTAGGGTACGTGTTACAGCAGCGAGTCTAGATGAAATGTTCCGTGCATGAACCCGCTTAGGGCACCTGGCTAATTTTCGAGTGTAGAAGGATTTCACCTCTGGGAACATCACCTGAGCAACCTTTGCCAGAAACCCTAAACCCTACACCCTAAAGCGCTGGGCTTTGGCACTTCAGGCTTGGGGTCTTCGGCTTCTAACCATCATGAAGCAATGAAAGGCAAGAACAGATCCTGCTATCTAATCATGAATAGGTCCCACGGCTGCTCCCGCCGACCTCCTAAATAAGGAGACAGAAGCATGAGGAGCGGGGGAGTAAGGAAATGATGCGAAGGCGCATAGATGCAAACCCCAGTGATAGCATTTGGGTCTGCAGTCCGGCGCAGCTGCGACTCGGCAGTCTTTTCCATCCCCACTCTGAGGCGCTTTCCGAAGTTTGCATGCGAGCTTCATCGCAAAGCTGCGAAAAGGGTGACATACCAGCAGGTGTGTGTGTGTGTATGTGTGTGTGTGTGTCACAACGCCAAGTGCCGCTATGCGCCGCTGCCATGACACTCACGGATCTACACTCAGATCCAGAATCTCCCTCCCTTCGCGCTCTGCGATCTCCTGCAGCTCGCGGTACCGGTGGTTGCTGGAGGAAGCGGAATGGGGTCAACTCACACGGCACGTGATTCTCCACCAAATGCAACTCCACGGTCCCACACCTTGGCATTGAACCCTAAATCCAGACCACGAAACCAAATGTGAACCCTGACAAAGCTTAGAAGACCACTGAAAGTAAGTAGGGTGATATCTACCGTCGTTGGGTAATAACAACTACGGGTACTTATGGTTCCTGTATGTATGCTTTTCATAGCGGCATGGACCACATGTCTCTTCTATTATTACTGTCAGGACCGAAAACTTCAAGACACTTTACAGAAACCTACACAATCAAACTTACTAGAAACCTTATAGAAACTGTGTAACTGTGAACTATACAGAAACCCTACAAAAAGCCACGCCCCCGTTTTGCAGCCTGGCGGAGGTGGAGTGCCAGGTGGCGGCAACGGCGGCCCGCCGAAGCCAGGCGGCGGAGGCATGGGTCCTGTGAGTATACCCAGGGAAACACTTTTGATGATATAAAACCTGCATTACCCATAATAAGGAATATACCATGATTCCCAAAGTTTTCCCCAACCTTTGTTCCAGAACCAAGGTACAAGTCGGTACAAAACCCAAGTTTGGACTCTTAAGTGTGGGATCCTTACGTCCGCCCGGCCGAAGCAATAGAACCTCACAGAAATCCCCCAGCACGCTCCTAATGTTACACTCCCTTTAAAACCCTAAAGAGACCTAAAGAACCCTAAACCTAAACCCTGCAGAACCCAAAACAACCTCGAAAGCCTTAAAACAGAGCCCCGCCGCTCCTCGCCAAGGTGGGGCCCATGGACCAGGAGGTCGCATCCTCGCCGCGGGTTTCATTCTCGACTCCCCCAAAAAGCCCAATACCCCTTAATCAAGGAGTTTGGCTTAAAATAATGTAGGGCTTCATAATATGATTCAAGCTATATTCCTCAATTAAGGGGTATTGGGCTCTCTGTTTCATTCTCGACTCCCGGGAGTTTACCGCTTTACCTACTTGTCGGGTATCATGGGGAACTAAAGGTTAACCTTTTTGGTTACACCCAAAAAAGGCTAAAGGTTAAATACTCTACTACTAGGTTTAAGGTGCGTTTAGGGTTTGAGGTTTAGGGTGTGTTCCTGATACCAAACAGATGTCTATAGTGTTAGGGCTTCAAAGTTGTATTTTTGATGCAAAACCGAGGTCGAATAGAGGGGTCTTCACAGATGAAGGGAAAAACCACTGGTGGGAGAAACGCCCTGCCTCCTGAAACAAGGCTGTAGCGTACGGAGGTCTACGGTGTTGGGGTTTCAAAGTTGCTGTAAGGCTAAGGATGGGCTTCAGGGGCGGGAGTGTTTCGAGTTTATGCATTTCTTGCAGGGTTTGAAGGTTTCAGGACTTTTGGATTTTGGCGGGGCTCCGATGGCTTTAAACGCTTCGGGTCCCGAAGCCAGTAGGCGACATGTAAAGCTATTGACGCAAGCGTTGAGATTACAGTTGCAGCGAAATCGTGCGTGAACAGCACATGCAAGAAAGTGCATGGCATGCTACAAACCCCTCTCAACAAAACTGCGAGCTTTGCAGGGTGCAGGAAGGACCGTTGGGCTTGTAAGGTGATCGAACTTATGCTTTCACGGCCAGGGGAGAGGTAAGCTTTGGGCTCCATGCTTTGCCAGCCAGGGGATGGGGTTCGCAACGCTCGTGCTGACATGTGGGAGGCATGTTATTGCAGAGTAACTTTTGGAGTAGGAGATGCATAAGGTGGAGAAGTAGGAGCACGGCTGATGATATAAATCCTGCATGACCCATAGTTAGGAATATACCATAATTCCCATAGTCTAGGGTCCTTAAGGTCATGCAGGATTTATATCATCAACCGCAGGAACAGGAGCAAGTACCAGAGTGATAGGACGACACATACCTTTACAATGCATGCCGATTTTATCGACCCGGGAGCTTCCAACAAAAGGAGGGGCCAGAATACAGAGCCCGAGCCATGATATCCCAGCATAACTGCATCCAAACAGGAAACCTTCTTGAAGACACCTTCAAAGACTACGACTTTAGCTGATGCTACCCCTCAATTCCAGGCGCTGGGCGCGTAGGGATCATTGTATCCCCACGGTGCCGGTGGCCGCCTCGTATGATGAAGGACTTGTGTGACGGCATGGCACAGTCTCGTGTTCAACATGAAAGTCCCTCTGTTATGCTGCTGAAAAGGGGATCCTGTTGACGATGACGATGATGCTGACCAGAGCGGCGATGGTGATAGTGTTACTGATGATGATATTGAGTCTTCCTACTGTTTTTCTGGTTGAGATGTCCTTGTGCGGCTTGCAGCAGCCTCGCGTATTGCGCGGCCAGTGGTACAAGAAGGCTCCACAACCCAAGTAATTCAGCAATACACTTCAGAATAAGAAGTTGTTTCAGTTGCAGAGTGCTACTTCCGGCACAGTGCATGTTTTTGGTTCGCTAAGGTTTTCAGATAAAACGTGTTTTCATGTTTTTGGGTGAGTTCCCTTAGACAGGGCTTTCTGCCAGATAGAGTCAAAGAGAGCTTTGATTGCTTCCCAAACCCAAACCCTACACGGCAAACTCGTTAGTTTCGTCTAGTTCGGCTTGTGTCGCCAACCTTCGGAATAAGGACACCCAGGAAAAAGGGTCGTGAGAGCAAGCAGTGGGAGATACTGACGTATACATGTACACGGACTGCAAGCGGATATGATATGACTACTTATAACCTACAAAATCGTACAGCACCGTATACGGGGATATTTCTACTCCTGTGCTGCTGCTGCTGCTGCAGCTGTTGTGGCTGCTACTTCTGTACGACATGACAGCGATGCATCACTGATCCTGTAACCGTAGACCCCTAAACCCTACACCCCCCAAACCTTAAAGCTTCAAGGTACTTACTCCTACATGCGTGAATCGCGCAGATTCGGGTTTACTTGATACAGCTTCCATAGATGCCTATGCACCTTTCCAAATCCGAACGCTAAACCCGAAACTCTAATCCGCAAGCAACCCAAAGACCCCCAAACCCTCAACTGTCCTCGTCCCCAACCACAGAGTGCACTGCCAACCCTAAAAAGCCTAAACCCGTAATGTAGAGGCCTTATTATTTCGAACAGGGTTTCGGGGCCCATTTTACGATAACGATACTATGGAACCACCCCCGAATAGTACTCGTAATCATTTAGGCTTCGAAAACCGGAACTGCCGTGCGCCAAGATACGCCGGGGGAACCGCGCTGAGCGACCTCGGGTTTTGTGGTGGATCGCTATTTGGGAGTTTCCGAAACTTCGGGGTCCCTTACCTTATTCAAGGGTCCTTATAAGAAAGGATCTTACTATTTAGGGTACTATGTTAGGGTCCCCCATTTTCCTTATTCAAGGGTCCTTATAAGAAAGGATCCTACTATTTTTAGGGTACTATATTAGGGTCCCCCATGTTCGGAAACCCTCTATTTTGTCTTCTTGTGAAGAAGAATGGGGGTTGGGGCTTGGAGCTTCAGGGATAGTGTTCGAGGGGGGCAGCATGATTTCCTCTGATGTCCATTCCTTTTCGGGTTGGAATTTGGGAGTCTCCGAAAATACATCACCGGGACAAAAGTTTCGAAATACGGAGGATTGTCTCAAAGTGCCATGAACATGTGCCGCGGAGAAGCGGAGAGGCCAGAAGATCGTTTTACGTGGCCAGCGTGGCGGAGTAGTTAACTCAGCGGAATGAAATTATACTACTTACTACTATAATGTTCTCGGCGGAGAGCCTCGGGGATCTTATGGAGGAGTCGAGGGGGAAAAGGGCTGGCACTACTACATATGTTGAGTCATAAAGGCAGTGTGGCGAACTTTCGTCCTGCGGTTCTCGGCGGAGAGCCTTGGGGATCTTGTGGAGGATTCTAGGGGGGAAAAGGGGTGGCACTACTACATATGTTGAGTTAAAAGCAAGCGAACTTTCGTCCTGCAGTAGTACGGGTCCCTAATATAGTACCCTAAATAGTAGGATCCTTATTATAAGGACCCCCCCAAAAAGGACTCCCATTTGTCGACATTCAATGCTTCGATGGTGTGTGGCAGAACAGTTGGTCCCGAGACTACGAAGTGCACAACCTTAACAACTGGGGCTGAGGCAGAAAGCGAGGCTAACGCAAACTACACTAACCTTTTTCAATCGATGGAGGACATCGCAAAGACATGCGACACTTTTTCAATTCGGAGCCTACGACCTTCCGTAAAACACAGGGCCTTTAACAAAGAGTCCAATGCACAAATAAGGGACCCGTCAATTTTGATGAAGCCGAGGTAACTCAAAGAGGACATGGCCCCTCATTTCGGGAAAGCGTAGGGCCGGTACATGGAATCTTGCATCCCGCTTGCCCTAGGATCCCTCCACAACCTTCCTCTTAAACCATACTCTCCTGAACCCTGCGAACTCTGCGAATCACCATAACACTCTTGTCGATCCCCTTATGGGGAACCTGTTGTAGATCCCCAAGCCCTAACGATCGGCCCTTGCGTTAACCCTGAACCTTCTACAACCTTCCAGAAGACCATCCCTGCCCCTATCAAGTACCCTTTCCGGAGTTTTGGACCATCACCCGCCCTTGAACCCTAAAACCAAGACCACCTCAAACCTTAAACCTTAAACACTAAACCCTAAGCCCCTGAACCCGTGACTGCAGCCCGTGACTGAATCTTGCAGAGCAGGCGCCAACTTTGGCCCGGCGTAGACCAAGCTGGCTTAGCCTCAGTCGCGTTGTCTGGGCTTGGGGTTTAGGGTTTAGGGGTTAGGGTTTAGGGTTTAGGGCTTAGGGTGATCCCTAGACAACCTTCCCTTCTAGGGCTCCCTATTATGTTTCCAGGGCTTGGGTTTTAGGCGTTCGGATTTTTGGTTCGGATTTCAGAGCCAGCAAGGTTTGGGGGGTGAGGCTTCGAAAAGTCAGGGTTTAGTATTGATCCTCTAAAGCTGTTATGAATCTTACAAGAAGGGTTGCAATGTATGCCTTGTGGTATGGTTTGCGGGAAGCGTTTAAGCGGTTTGTGCGGACACTCGTCAACGGCACTCAAATCATGCAAGCATCCCGAACCGTACACTTTCAACTCAAAAAGCAACCGGTAATACTTGCAGAGGCGTTTGCTTACAACTGAGAGACCAGACATATACCGCAGCACTCAGAGCTCAGGTGCAACTCAAGGTACTCAAGGAAATTCGGGGTTTGTCCATCAGCAGTAGGGGTACTGGAGTCAGATCTACAGACATGGGAGTTTCCAAAAATGGGGGACCCCGAAATAGTAGGATCCTTCCCCAAAATAGGGTACCCCTAATTTCCGGAAACTCCCTCATACTTATGCTATAGTGTCGTGGCCCCAAAAGGATCCCAGTTCTAACCGTAGTACCAACGTTTCAGCCTCACGACGGAGATCTCAACGAGAAAAAAGGGTAGCCCCACTCTGAACCCCTGAGTTCTAAATACCACTACACCCTTGTAATGGCCATTCTTCTTGTAAACACCACTCCAAGCAACTTATTTCTGGCAGCAAGAATTGGGAGTTTCCCAAAACAGGGGACCCTCATATAGTACCCTAACTAGTAGAATCCTTATTATAAGGACACCCAAAATAAGGTGCCCTTAATTTTCGGAAACTCTAAACCCTAAACGCTTTAGAGAACCCTTATAGTACCCTTAGAGCAACCCTTTAAAGGATCCCAGAATAAGGTACCCCGATTTTTCGCAAACTCAAGGCTCTGGCATCAGCTTGTCTAGAGCTGCTGCTGCCACCCCGGCCATCCTGGCTTCGGTTCGTTTGGGAGTTGGGGTTTGTAGGGCTTAAGGGTTTGGGGCCTGGGGGCTTTAGGGGGGTTTAGGGGCTTCTGGGTTTACGATGTTAAACAGGGGTTTGGGAGTTCAGGGTTTCAGAATATGGGGAGTTTTAGAGTTGGAGAGTTTTACTTGGGAGTTAGGCAAATTAATGGATCCTCGGATTTGAGGCATGGACTTGCAGAAATGAAAAGATCCGAAACGTAAGACAAAGCTTCCTTTTCTAAGGATCATAAATAAACGCACTTCAACAACCCGATCTTCTTGCCTTGCTGAGGCGGGACGAGGGCATGGAGCAGTTTAGGTTCTTATCTTCGTGGTCTACAGCTGTTATCAGCCACTGCCCTTGTGTTCGTCGTTTCTGCTCAGGAGAGTATGCTTGAGTCTGCTGTTGTTGATGTACGGTGCTGTCACTGTGCGGAAGGATTGTTATTGTTTTCGTTGTCGAACATTGAGGATGACAGCAGCCACAGCCATCAGTTGTCACAACTGCTGTGCGACCAGGATGCACATTCCTGCTTGATTGGTACGGAAAGCTCTGAAAACCCCAAAAGCCTTCGCCCAAAAAGCTTTTCGGCCTTGCTGCCATTTGCCTTTCTCATGGACCTCGAAGGAGCCCCTGCAGGAGCTTACCTAGCTTATACAGTGTACCCCTACTTCCTAAGTCCCCCGATCCTTCTTTTACGTTTCCCCAGCATTGCCTCACCCCTGCCGCGGTCGTGGAAGGCCTGCGCTGGTAGCTGAGGTTATATAGTACATATACGGAGTTTTGCAGGAAAGTCATTCCCTCAGGGTTTATGAACCCAACCTCTTGGGCTTTGAGGTTTTAGGGCTTGGGGTTTATGCTCTGGGCCTTCGGCTTTAGGGTATAAACTTCAGGTCGATCCTGATGGAGCATTGAAAAGCCTTGACAGGGGATGCATAGCGTTCATCGTCCTGCAATTATGTCGCTAGAAGAAGGATACATTTTCATTGGGTCTGAGAGGTTTTCCGTAAGAAAGCGTAGGTTGGTAGGGTCCTTGTGGATTTGCTATTCTTTACTGCACTCTCCATACTGAGAAATGTATTTCAATGAATACTCTTGTCAATAAGACGTGGCAATCTTTGAGCTCTCCACGGGCAGAGGGAGGAGCTGTAGGGCCTATGCAAAGGAAGTTGGCTGAGAAAGCCAGCATGCCATGCGCATCCCTCTGGCCGATTATCTTGTTGTATTTGTAGTTGAGTTCATCTCAGTTCCAGGAAGTGCAATCGCTGGTGTGTTGCATAGTTAGTGCAAGGACGGAACTGCCGTCTTGTCTCAGCCCTTCGGCAACGGTGTCTTTCAAGTCCAGCATGCGGCAAGATGGATTGCCCGTAACATCTGTTATCAGTGTTGTGCGCATGACCGTCAGTTTTCGCCAGCTTCCCATGTGGTCCCTGCGAGAGGCATTCCTTTCTTGGACGTCAGCGGTTGCATTTTGGGTTTCTTTCGTCTTGTGCGGGGCTGCTCGAGGAATATCCTCGCCAAGAGCCCTCCACATGCTCCGAATGCAGCACGCCGTGACAGAGCAGGTTTGCCTATCGGTTTCCTGTTAGCTTCCAACCATGAAACACCAGATCCGGCCCGCACTCTGCGTGCAACGGGGGCCGTGTATGCATAGCTGAGCATCTGGATGCGGTCAGCACTTTGAGCTTCTGGGTAGAAGTGTTTCGGGTTTCAGACTGGAGCGGTTGATGACATAAACCCTGCATTGCCCATAATAATGAATATACCATGATTTCCATAGTCTAGAGTCCTTAAGGTCATGCAGGATTTATAACATCAACAGAAGCTCAAAGGATGGAGAGCTCCTGGTTGCTGGTTATTTTTAATAACGAACCCACCCAAAATAGTATAGTATAGGTAATCATCAAGGCCTCTATATTACGAGCCAAACATCACCAAACATCCCAATGACTGCAACTTCGGCCGCAGACGACTAGCCGCTAAACTTCAACCCGGAACCCCAATACCTCTAGCACCCAGTCCGGTTATCATTTTCACTATATAAGCCCTACCACTCGCACAACATACAACGAAGCCAAGCAAGACAATTAGCAAGGCCTGCAAAGCACAATCCCCAAGCCACGATGCCAGGGCCGTAGTAATGAGCATACTGTTAAGTTCCGGGTTATCTTGCAATACAGTTGTTATACAAAAAGAATAATAAGGGAATGTTATTGCGGACTATTGCGACCCCTATTAAAGAGAAACTCTGCGCCTGCATCGCAATGCTGAGGGCTTCCTGGATTTCGTCGCGCTGCTGGGCAGTGCAGGTGGACACGAAGTGCACCTTTTGGAGTCTTTTGGCTGTAGGGTTCAGTGGTTCTTGACTTTACAAAGCTGTGGGCTTTTGATCCCATTGTTGAACTTCCTGGCCAAGCAAGAGGCGGATAGCATAATCAGGGCTGGGTCAATCGTTGCACGTTACCTGCAGCTACAAATTTAGGGGATTGGAATCAAGTTGCCCTTAAAACATTGCGGCTGTCACCTCAAGGGCCGACTGAAATTCTGCTCTTGGCTACACCCGCACACCAAGAAACCGCCGTTGAACGGCTCTAAAGGAGGTAGTCCAGATCCCCTTCGCAATACGTGGTGAATGCATTGGTCCTAGAGACTCCAAAACCACTAAAGTATTTTCCTGGAGTTACTGCTGCTCCCACTCCTCGTCGCATTCGTGAAGGTAGCAACAGAAGTCGCCATAATCATCGTAATGGCTGGTAATGGTGCTGCTTCTCGTGCGAAAACATATCTTAATTCCAGCATGAACCAGGTAGCGATTCTAGTCAGAGTTAGCGGACCAGAAACGGCAGTTCAACTGGGAGCACTGGCTAGCAGGCATTGGAACAACTAGGCGACTCGCCGTAACAGCCAAGCAACCAAAACCAGTCATAGCAACAAGAACAACGAGGACAGTTAAACGTGACGCAAAACGGCAAACCTCAAAAGAGCAGGAATAGCCTTAAATCACCAATGCTAGAAACCCAAACCCCTTAACCGCTTAAGCCTGGAACCCAAACTTTCACCATCAAAACCAGCCGAGAGAACCCGATAAACAAATCCGCCTGGCAGAGCACTTCTACCAAACTCTCATTCTGAACCCTGAACCTCGATCAAGGGCCCCCCCCCCCCAATACCGAGCTGTTTAAGAAATATATATATATATATATATATATATATAGGAGCCGCAGAATTGAACCCTAAACAGGTAAGGTTTTTTCGGCTACAGGCCAAGCCCAAACCCAAAGTCATCCACTGCCCCCCCCCCCAAAACAAACAAAAATCCACACCATCGAAACGGCACCTGCTTCCCCTGCAGCGGCGGGGCCGCGGGATCCTTCGACCGCCATAGCTTGCTCCTGAGATTTCGGGTGTAAAACAAACGGCCTTGATTTGAATAGGACCCTGAAGTGATTGTTGCAATGATTATGAGAACTAGTTGAGGAAACTTAAGGGGCGACTACAGCTAAATATTCGACCTCTAGATAGGGAATTCTGCGATACTCTATGCTTTTGGGGTCTTGAGGGCCTGGAGGGGCCAGGATTCTGGGTCTGGGGTTCAGGGATTTAGAGATCTGGGGTAGAGGGTTCAGGATCTAGGGATACTTGCAGGTTTGGGTCATGAGGGTTGCATAGAGCTTTCTTACGGGTGTTCAGAAGGTCTTGCAGGTGTACGGGTCCCTTGTGGTTTTACATGGCCCCTGCGTGTATCGTTATTTTGTGTTCACTGCTGTTTTGATCAGGGTTGACGCTAAACCCTAAACCCCAAATTGATTGGGACACAATCATGTAGAAGCCTACAGGATGCACCGACGAAGTCAGGCCAGCAACCAAAAAAGTAGCACAGTTAAAGTTCCAATAGTTAGGTTCAGGCTTCAATATTGCGGAAGCCTAAACTCCAAGCCCTAAAGTCTACAACCCTCCTAGTATTCGATTGGGTTGAAAAAACATAGCGGAAACATGCAGAAACCGCCAGTGAGGGTCCTGACCCCAGAATCTAGGGGCCTTAATAATTTAGAATAGGGTTTTGGGGCCCATAATACTATAGATATAAGAAGGACCCCCCGACAAAAAATAGTATAGGTAATTATCAAGGCCCCCTATAACCGATGCCCGAGACCCCAAGCCCCGAAGCCCTGATCGACGAGTTGCTGCATCCAGACTTCGCGCACTTCGCAGGACTCAAGAAGGCTTGAGAAAACGCCTCGGCAGACCCAAGGACTTCAGTCGTTGCAAACATGGGGTTTCGGAGCTTAGGGTTGGTGGGGATGCTGCGAGAGGAATATGCATGATAAGTGCGTCATCAGGGTTTACAGGTGTACGTTACTATACCTCGGCCTAGATTCGAACTTTCTCGCTGCACTTACTTGGAGGATCCTGGAAACTTGCGAACAAGTCAATACACAGCTGCATGATATGCTAGTTCGAGTTACACAGAGGGAAGTTCTATCTATGCATCCATGCATCTATCTCTCTGTGTATATGTATATGTATTCTCTTTTTATGTACACGGACATATTAAGCTATCTGTACCAGTGTGTGTGCATGCCTCTTATGTCCAGTATGGTGCTGCTGCTAATTGCACTAAAGATAACAAGACAACCATAGTGCTTTTAATCAGAAAAAGATGAGACAGGTAGTTGCGACTTCGCAATTGCGCCTGCTACACATTATGGGCAATCCTACTTTCGCATCCCTACACCCCTAATCATGCTAATGTAGGGGCCTCAATAATAAGAGTTAGGGTTTTGGGGTACTATATACTATACTCATAAGAAGAAACCTCCCAAACCCAACACTGTCCAAGCCCTATACTAGCGGACCAGTGCTAACCTGTTGGAGAGCTCAAAGGGCCGCAACACGTGCTTGGGCTTGCGATTCCCTACTGCTTAGAAACTGGGCTGAGTACCCTAGCCCAACAACGGGTAACCTTTCTTTGTGGTAGGATGATATCGCTACTATGATGCCGACTATAGGCACACTAATCCACGCAACAACCACGCCATTTGCAAACCCTTCAACACAAATAAACCACAAGCATGCAAAACCAGCCCTTCACCCCAAACCAAAGCCCGAGAATCTAATCTGGATTTGGGGCAGGACCGTTCTCGTTTTGGGCCGAGTTGTTTTTCGAGTTTCTGAGTGGGGTTTTGGTTTGTATGCAGTGTGGGATATCAGAAAACACGCAGACCCAAATAGAGCAGGAAAGGAAGCTCTTTGCTTACTGCCTCGGTTCCAAAGGTGAAGAGTTGAGCAACGAGCGCAAACCCCCAGGCTGTGTATGGTGTCCAGACAAGCTACAACCCCACCACCACCGCTATGAGACTCCAGCGCAAGAACTTAGGGGCTGAGCACCCTAGCCCAAAAAAGGTTAACCTTGTCTATTATGGTAGGGTTATATAAACCCCTTAGCCTTGTCTATTATAGTAGGGCTATATAACCTCGAAAGGTTGAAGGTTACCTACTCAGCTACTGAGATAACAGCCTACAGTGACCAATTTCTCCGAGTGGCGTCCGTCGTTGCTTGCGAGAGCACTATGGAGGTTCCTGAATAGCTGGCAAAGAAGATCACTCAGCATAGCAGTCAGTATAGCTGGTGAGTTTCTGTTGTGCCTCTTCAGAACATCATAACCTTGTTACCATCATTGTCCATTGTTCCCATCGTCAAAGATGCCACCATCGCCATCATCATCATCATCATCACCAGTAACTAGTATGCTCGATTTCTGGGTCACTATCAGCATCAGCATCGGCCTGACGCAGCAGACCTCTGGGCTGGGGCATGTAAGAGAACCTTCGGAGCAAGCGCATCATGGCATTTCGAGCAGACTGTGACTCCTGTCGGCCTTCGGATGTCAACAGATGTCGAATGCCGTCTGCGACATCTGCGAGGCATGTGTCTGCTCGCGCCGCACGCAATGAAAGTGTGGCAGACAATTCGCGTTCTGCCGAACATACCTCCAAAGCCCTGCCAAGGCCCCTGCACTAATTCAAGAATCGCAGGTATAGTATTGACGATCAGTCACGCTTCTAGATTCGTCTGCTTGGTCTATACCAAGTAGCCCTGATAAGATGTCCATGCAACCTGTACCAGCCTCCTAGAACGAATCAATTCCCAAAGACGCCAAATGCTGGGGTCCGTGTTGTACTGCTGAAATCCTGACCTTCAGAAACCATCCACTTGTGACCAACATGACTACATAGGGGCTGTGACATGGGGTTTCTTGACCTTTTATGGGGATCCTCGCAACAAGGGTCGTCGTTTGCGGTCCCATATTGGGGTTCCTTGTTTTCTGGAACTCTCATGTTTTACTGGTGTCACATCTGTCGAAGGCTCATTTATGTGACATGTAAAATGGACCCCATTGGCTTTAGTCAGGGCCCTACACTGCATGACTCAAAAAACCTCGCTGTCCGGGGCTATAACTCGTGCGAAACCTTTAATTTAAGATCCTATATCACCATCTGAAGGTTTTAAGCCCCCACCCCCCCCCGAAACCTGTATGTGAGTTCCAGAGCGTCGGGGCCGGGAAACCCCAAACCTTTACACCCTAGATCATGAAACGCTGAAGCCCTATGCCCTAAAACCCTAAAGCCCCCAAAACCCTAAACCCCTAAACCCTAAAGCTCCAACCCAAAACTTGAAGGGTTAAACCCTTTACCGGAGTTGTGACTCCGTTTGCTGCCGTGTTTCGGCCCGTAAGCAGATCGCAGTGCGCGCTCCGACTCGGACCACCTACAGCACTGCCGGTCGTGATTTTTTGGGAGGGGGTCGGGATAAATTTCGCGATAGTTTCCCTGCAGAGTCCCTATACACTTATAGTATCTTGTCATACAAGTCCCAGTTTGCGATGCATTCATAAATCCATTCGAGAGCCTTTTCAGAAAGCACTTGTGGAAGATGCGACGCAGGTATCACTTCCATGCTTGTCTCTGCGCTTGTCTGGCAAAAGACAATATAGGAGCCTTGATGATTAGAATAGGGTTTACGGGCCCGTTGTACTAAAATTAGACTAAGGAAAATTATACTAAGGAACCACCAAAATAGTATAGGTGGACATTAAGGCCCCTATACTTTTCACCGATCCCTTTGCAGCTATGCCATCAAACACCCCGTCAACGACCCACGTCGAGATTCAAATGGAAGAACACGGGTCCTAATATTCAGTCATCAAAGGGGACCCCTACCCTATAATGGGCTACAAAATGGGTATATAATAGCTATATCAAGGGTATATACCTAGGGGTCCTTATTAAGGGTCTCTCCTTTTACCCTTGGAGTCAGGGACTTAAGAGACGGAGGTTTACAACCACGCCGCTACATTCCACTGCCAAGATCACAGGAGCCAAACACCCTGAACTCCCAAACGTACTTTAAACTCTGGCCTAAACCCCAGAGGGCATGCAATCTAATGTAGGTGCCTGAGAATAAGGGGTTTGGGGTGCAACCATAATCATAATAAGGAGCTCCCAAAATAGTCTTGGTAATTATTAAGGCCCCTATACTAAACCCCGAGTTGCCAAACTCTCGGGACAGACCAACAGGGGAGCAGAGCTGCCGAGGTCAGCACCAAGCGACGACATCACCCTCCTCTGCATCTTGTTCGGACCTCAGCGGTTTAGGGGTTTAGGGTTTAGGGCGTGTAAGGCAGAGGTTATCCTTTTGCCATGAAATAAACAGGGGCCTATGCCCCAGGCCCTATAAGAGGAATCCGTGAAAGAAAGCCGATGTGTCGCTTCCGTACCAAGGGGACCTCCAAAGGGACACCCCTCGACTAATATAGGCACCTTACTACGTAATTAGCATAGGGCTTTGGGGCCCATGATACTATAATTAGAATAAGGATCCCCCCCAGAGTAGTGTTTGTAATTAATTATTTAAGCCCCTAGATTAGTGTGTGCGTTCTATGCTCTTCCTCGCTTCCTTCAAGGCGGGGAACGCTGGGTGAAAGGGACTACAGAGTTTGTTTTGTTCTGATCTGTCAGATCTATATTGGTTTAGGGGTTAGGGGTTTAGGATTTAGGGTTTAGGATTCCCCGAGCAGTTGGAAACCGCATTGAAGACAAATAGTGCTGGTGTTCCCTATACATTTCTCTTAAGGATTGAGGCTACTGGGTTTCCAATTTTTTGGCTTCTACTTTATGCTTTCCGGGCTTAGGCTGAACATGCATGCCTGATGTTGGGAGGGTTTAATCCTATGCCTATAAATTGTCGATTTGGGATTTGCTAGCCTGCACCTTGGGAGTTGTTTGTGGGTGAGGGGTATAGAAGTGTGGCTTCTTGCCAAAGTGAGAGCCCGATGCTTTCCGTCATAACATCTTTCAACATACGGGTCGACACACAACGCGGGGATAGGGAAGAGGAACAACATCCGACCATCATCAATGCAAATTGCCCGGGCCATCCCAACGTTTGTCAGGAGGAACCGTTTGCAGTGAAAGATGTACCATGAGGGTCTGGATTACCAGTAATGACAAACTATATCCTCTCTAGTCCCTCTGTGGTGCTCTGTAGTGTGAAACAAAGAATGTGCCAGAATCTGGTTCATCCTGTCCCACATTGAGCCCCTGAAAATTTCAAGACACCACAAACGAAGATTTCCTGGGCCTTTCAAGACGTCACAATAAACACGAAACACATCCCCTAAACCCTAAACCCTATCCAAATCCAAGCTTTCCTGGGCCACCCTGGCGCTTGGGCAGAGATGCAGTTCTCCGCGTCTCGGTGGGTTTGGAAGCGCACATAACCCTTGGCGTTGAGCCTGCGGTCCTTGGGTGTCGGATAGGGTCCTCAGGCTTCCTCAAAGGGTTCTGAGGGTCTCTATGGGGGTTTAGGAACAGTTAGGGATGGTATTCACGAAATAAATAAAGTTTCCTATATCCCCAGACCCTCCTACTCATTCAGGCCCCGCAGGTCGGAAGCTTGTGTAGGGACTTAGGGTTGCGAGGTCTACTTGGAGGTTCATGGGTATAACTTATGCCTATAGTTATCCTACTTATAACCTTACGTATAACTACACATGAACCTCCAAGTAGGGATGTAGGGCTTGGGGGTTTGAGGGCTTGTGGGTGTAAGGTGCAGGACCCTCTCGCTGTTACGGGCACATCAAGACAGTACAGAGCAACTATCGTCAAGCAACAGCAACTCAACGAGGATAATTGATTTTCCGGAAGTTCAGGGTGCCGTCTTTTGGGGTCCGTGTAATAAGGACCCTACCATCTAGGGTACTATATGAGGGTCCCTTATTTGCAGAAACTCCCATATAAAGCGATCGCCGCCAAGCAAAAGGGTGTTCTTATGTAGGATCTTGAGCCGGGTCATAGCCTGAAAGGAAACAGACAAAGGCCCCCGCATTGGACACGTAATTCGTCCGGCCCACTTCTTCAACTTTCACGTCAACATCTGGAGACCATCATCGCTTCAACAACAAGTTCAGAGTGTCTGGACCTAAAAAAGCAGCTAGGACACCATTGAGTTGGTCCGTAAAGAGCTAGACCAGTCAATGGTGTAGGTATAAGGATATTGGTACCACAAGCGGATACTGTTACTAATCACCTGAACCCTAAAGCTTAAGGATTGAAACATGTAAGTTGCTTAACTTCTCAGGTTTTGCATGGTCTCCGGATGGCCAGAAACCAAAAAATCTGCTGCGCCAGGCGGCTGCATCTCGCAAGAGAAACACCTGCAAGGAATTAAGAACTCTAGATTAGGGCGAGTAAGGTCTGAGGTTTAGGGTTTAAGCCACCGATTGGGCTGAGCATTCTGGTTGCGATTTGGGAGTTTCCGAAATAGGGACCCTAAAATAGTACCCCAGATAGTAGGATCCCGATTATAAGGACCCCAAAATAAGGTACCCCTATTTTCGGAAACTCCCATTTGGTGATTCTCTCTTGTTGCACCGTTTGTTGCCACTGGTTTTACTGCTGCTGGCCCTGGGATCCTAAACGAACCGCAGCATTAAGAATTCTGACACAGAGCTCCGTCTGGAGCCGGGCCTCTTCGAGAGCCCCGAAGCCAGCCAGCCATTCTTGGAGCTTGTCTTCGGTGAAGTCCTGGACGGGCGTCGTTACTTGGAGGGTCGGGGGACTTAGTAAGTAGTTATTTTAGTTATAAGTACCAATTGGGGTCCCAATTAAGGTACCTATAACTCAATAGAATAACTACTTACTACATCCCCCGACCCCTCAAGTAGGGTTTCCAGTCTTAGGGAGTCATTGAGGTTTACTTAGGGGCTGAAGTCCCTAGCCCAGGAAAGGTTAAGCTCTTTAAACATGGGTAGGATTATATAAATCCCAAAAGGTTAATGGCTACCTACTTAACTAAGTTTACAGGGTTTACCCAAGCCCTCAGCCTTTAATTTCCACCCAGCGGGGCCACTAGCAGTGACTCCTGACAGCAACCCCGCTTGGAAAAAAGTAGTTCAGCTCAAACTCGAGCACGACGGCGACTTCACCAGGCTCTTGAACACGACGGCGACGTCACCCGGCTCAAGAGTTCAGCTCACACTCCACCTCGACGACGGCGACGAGCAGCAGCAACACCACGTTCGAACTTGCCGTTGCGGACGAGGTCGAAGACTCTGCCCAAATTCGCACACACCGCTGCTTCCAAACTCTGCTCATATGACGTCCTTTGCCCCTGCTCCAACCAGGCGAAGAAAGCACAAACTTGCCTCGTGCCCCCTGGACTGAAGGTGCTGCAACAATAATATGGAGCATTTGGAAATCGATGAGTCGGGCCCGTGACCTTTCGCACGATGTCGCCACCGCAAGTAGCATGTTGAGGGCATGGGTTGCCTTCGCGATAGGCTCCACCACTTCCATCAGCACCAACAGCTCCCCCATCTTCGCTGCTCCGGGCGGGTCCTGCGGCCACAGTTGCGATTCGGGGCTGACTATTCCGCCGCTTGTGCGCGGGGGAACTAGCCATGGCTTCAAGCATGCGTTGCCGGACCATGGAACGCTTCTGGCGCTTCTCCTGCACTCTCTGGAACATGTTTTATTCTTTGATCTGTTCCTTCGCGAGCTTCGCTTTGGCGAGCTTCAAGCCATCGCGGTCGGCCATTGCTTTCGTGAGCCACTACCGAGCCACAGTCGTGCCTTCATGCGCAACTATTTGAAAGTAGTGGGGCCTGAGCTCTTCGCTGCCATCTTTCGTCAGCATGGTGTTCCATCTTCTGCAGCAGGCATGTTGGTTCATGGGCACAGCCCTTGTAGCAGCCTGGGCAGTTGAAGGACGCGCGTGCAACTCGCATGCAGTCTGCGCAGTTCAAGCCCTTCTCGCAGATTTTCGGCCTGAAGATCGACGCCTTCCTCTCCTTCATCGCGCGCTCAAAGTTCCTCTGCTCCGTGATCAGTTTCGCTTCTTCGGCAAGCTCGTGGAAGGCCGAGTTGATTTGGGCCACTGAAAACGAGTGCTCTGGGCCGTCCAACAGCTTGTCCGGGTGGTGTTGTAGCAAAGCCTTCTGCCGCAACACCTCCAACACCTCGTGGGAGACGTTCACCGGCTCCAGCCCGAACAACGCCAGTGCGTCCTTCTTGGCCTTCTGCCAGGTGGACATGCACGTGCTCGACAAAGGCATGTCCTGCAGGCAAATGCGTTTATTCTTTGAGGATTTGGGGCGTAGCGTGCAAAAGCCCATCATTCAGTCCTGGGCCGACCAAGAAAGTGGCGCGAGCACGAAAGTGGCGCAACCGAACACCCCTGGGAAAACTGGCGTCAGCAGCGCTTGCAAGTCCACACACAGCTGCCGGAGCTGCATGCACAACATGCAAGCCTAAAACCTTAAACCCTAAACCCTATAACCCGCAATGCAAAAATTGCCTCTGGACACGCTGCAAGAAGAAAACAAATCACATGAGCACCCGGTTGTGCAAAACTCCGTCATGAAACTCAAAACGCAGAACATGAAAATCGCGGCTTAAACTGGCAAGGAAGAGTAACTGTCATGTTGCCCATGAACATGACTGGCACCGAGAACTAGCAGACTCCCAGTTTGCAAGATGTGGCATGTGCACCGTACATGCAAAGGTGCAGGGATCTGTTTCGCAAAGGATGGATGCATCGAGTGAATGCAGCCCGTCTTGGCCGACAAAAGTTGTACGCCTGCAACCTGCAACGAGCTGGACAGCAGCAAGCGAAGCCAAAACTAAGAGCCAGACGGGTTTATTTTTCCATCTCTGAGTGCAGCTCCTGAAACCATCGGATCTGTTCCTGCGCAAGGACCTAACGAATAATTGGACCTAACGACAATAATTTCCACCAAGCGGGGCCACTAGGAGTGACTCCTGAAAGCCAGTGCCCTATGAGTGCATGCTCTACGTAGTAACATAGGGACCTATACTATTCTGGCGGGTTCCTTATTAGAACTGTAGTATACTGGGCTCTAAAGCCCTACTCTAATTACTAAGCCCTACCCCACGTAGTACCAATAGCAACCCCACACCGCAAAGGGCTGCAACCCTTCAACTAGAGCTTAATGCCCGTAATGCCCTACTTAGTAGCTGAGTAGGTAACCTTTAACCTTTTGGGGTTTATACAATCCTGACCAATTTAGTAAAAGGTTTCTCTCTATTGGGCTAGGGTATTCGGCCGATAAGCCTATGCCCTCCGGAACTCGAACACCCAATAGCCTCGGCTCCTTCGCCATAACCTCCTGAGTCCAATCCCAATTCTGAAAGCTCAAACCCTGAACCTTAAACCCTACTACCTAAGACGTCGACTTCAATGCTCAAGAAGACCAAATACCCTAGAGCCTGAGACCCTAAAACCCAAACCTCAGACCCAAAAATCGTAAACCAAAGGCCTTAAGGCGGCCGTGCTGCACCAAAATGACACTTGGGTTGGGGATTTGGCGTAGCATGGTAGTAGTTTACTGTATTCGTAGAGTAATATTATAGATGAGTCATATGAGTAAGTAATGAATGGTAGACTTCGGGCGGTCAAGATCTCGATTTTTGGCGGTATTCATGTCCGTGGAAGGAAGCCCAATGGTTTTTTATGTTAAAAATTATGCCGGGAGATGACATGGAATGTTCAGTGTTCCTAGCTAGGGCATGCTGGGCTGGACAGAGCGATCCGTCAGTAAAGCAGTGCCTACAAAGTACATGAAGGATATATGCCGAGAGCACCAGATGGTGGTCCTGTCCTGGGTCATCGCATAGGTACATACGTGCAACATGCATGACAGACTGGGTGCCAAGTCAGGCCTTTGCAATGGTATTTTGGGGGTTCCTTATTACAAGTATAGTATCATGACCCCGAAGCCCGATTCTGATTAATAAGGCCCTATATTCATGGCTCCGCCGTTTGGCCGACTGGGACACACGAGGCTTTCAAGCACAGGAACCGGGCCCGCCGACCTTGATGGGAAGCCCGGTCATGAAGACTTCCCGGTCCTGTTCACAGCAATGATCCCGAGACCCGCACATATGCCCTAAACCATAAAACCCTAAAGGCACTGAGACTTAAACGCGAAGGCCAAGGTATAGGGGCCTCAGCCATCAGAAAAGGGTTTTGGGGGTACAGTCTTTCATGGGTGTACCAAGGAATCCCAAAACAGCACTGTCTCGGAGCTGCGACTCCCCTTCATGCTTCCCGAGGCCCTCCGGCTATTGGTGGTGCCAGGGATGGTGATGATGATGATGACGAGGACGACGACGATGCTGATTATGGTGATGGTGATGACGATGTTGATGATGATGTTGAAGGCGGTCATGATTCACGCGACCAAGAGGTCATAATGAAGGTTCCGAGACCCGCCCCTCTAAATGGTGTCTAAAATCTGGTTGGGCCTTCAAGGACGTCGGAAAATGGGAGCTTCGGAACAAAAGGCACCTCACGTAAGCCGCACCTTAGAATAATAGCTTTGTGTAGGCTTTGGGCCATTATTTTACCTCCTTTTGGGGGTCTATGTACAGTGAACAAGATAGATAGTACGGTTGATGATAGAAATCCTGCATTACCCATAATAAGGAATATACCATAATTCCCATAGTTTAGGGTCCTTAAGGTCATGCAGGATTTATATCATCAACAGTAGGACTCTTGTTGCAAGCACCCCAGAAAAAGGATCCCCGGACTTCTGAAGTCCCACTCCTGCATCCGAATCGGGCCATATGGGTGGTTCTCTAAATTAGGGTACCTTTTTGGGTACCCTAAACATTGGGTGCCGTACTATAAGAACGACCCAAAAAGGGACCCTAATTTTGACAACCACCCATATAACAGACTCTGTCTGAGGCCCTCGTAAACCCATGGAAGCCCATACCAACTTGTCCAGTGCCAGGGGGAATTAAAGGTTAACCTTTGGGATTGTACAGTGATTTCAGCACCCCAGAAAGGTTAGGTTATCTACTCTACTACTACGCATAAGGACAACTCTCCTTGTGCCTGCCACGCCCTCAAGCGTCCTGCATTCCTACTCAGGGATCCCGTTTAGCCTGGATCGCAGCCCTGAGCCGTTACTCTGCACACAAACCCCTGACGTGAAACCACCAAAACACATTTATCGAACTCGTCCAAGAACCCTCGCAGAACTACAGAACCTACAAAACTACAGACTGTTTTAGAATCCCGGTCCAACCCTTGAAGAACCTCGACAGAATTCTGCAGAACTCTATGGAACCTTGAAATATAAGTTCCCGAATACCTTGTATGGAAACTTACCACCGAATATCTGAGGAATCCAATGTTAAAACCACTCAAAACAGGAATGCAGTAGAAGAACTCAGCAGATGAAAGGTGGGTTTTGGACCAGTAAGGCACCCTTAGAGATCGCGTGAAAGAAACAATAAACCCCAAATCCCAAACCGGTTAAGCCACCCCAAAGCCCTAAAAACCAAAAAATCTCGACCATTAGGGAAGAACTATACTGAACTTGGTACTCTTGCAACAACTCTAGCTGTTTCTTAAAACTTTGGGGTTGTGGTAATCAAGTGCCCTGGTATGGTAACTTGAATCAGACCCTTGACCCTAAACCCTTAGACCCTCATTCCTCGAACCGTCAACCCTTACCCCAGTATCCCTAAACCGTAACCGAACCCTTAAGCCCCAGTAATCTTGAACCTGGGGGGCTGAGTAAACCAGCGCCAAAGAGGTTAACCTTGTCAAGTATGGTAGGATTCTATAAACCCCAAACGGCTAAAGGTTACCTACTCAGCTACTAAGTGAACCCTACGCTCTCGAAGTGCAGGCCGGAGGCAGGGTTCTTGCCAAGGGATTTCATCCAGTTTAAGTTACCATAGTAAGGAAACCATATTATGTGCTATAGATCAAGGTTATGGCAACTTATGTTTAGTTCCTTAACCCCTAAACAGTTCTAGAACCCTGAAAGGTACCCTTATAGATCCCTATTGTGCTAACTTCAACAAAACTCTTTCACAAGAACCCCAATAACTCTAAGCCCTTAAACCCAAAACCCTTACACCCGCAGTAACCCTTTTTAAACCTTCAGCCCTCGAAATGCAGGGCTGGAGGGCCTCCGGGTCTGCCTTCAGCTCGGGCCTCTTCGGCTTCCTTAGCTCGTCCTCGGGCGCGGGGTCGCTTTGATGGGTTTCTACTGAACTCTTTATGGGGTTTTCCTAGAGGCTCATGTGGACTATAGGGCCTCTTTAGAAGGTTTTACCAGGGCTCGTTATGTGGTCTTTGCCACTTTTGACGAGGCTTTGTACAGCTTTCCAGAGTTCACAGGTTTGGCGTTCAGGGTTTGGGGCCTAGGGTTTGGGAAGCAAGGATTTCGAGGGCTCGGGGTCCAGAGATGTAAGGCTTGAGGATTTAAGGGTTTGGGGTTCCAGGGCTAAGATTTTTGGGGCTAGCATTTTTGGTTAGGTCCTCAGGTGTATTCTAGGGCCCCCAGGTGTCACAGGCGCTCTCGGTTTCGAAGCTTTCGGAGTGGACGCCTGGACCGTAGCGCCAGCCATCAGCTCGCGAATGAGCCCCAGCGCCTCAACATGGGTCACTACCATGCGATCCACCACTTTTCCCAAGGCCACTTAAGCCAAAAGCTGGAGCATCTGCCGCATCAGAAGCATCGTCTGAGGCGCCATCTGGCCCTGAGCCGCTGCGTCAGCGCCTGCTCCCATTGTAGCGCTGCGGCACGGCACTGGATGCGCGGAGGTTCTGAAGTGGGTTCTGAATTGGCTTCTAAACTGGGTTCTGAATTGGGTTCTGGGTGGTTCTGAACTGGGTGCGGGCCCGCGGCCCGCTTTTCACTGGAAGCCACTGCCTCGTTGCCGCCACCCCCTCCCCTCCCAAACGGATTCCCTGTCACGCTTCCCGGCCTATGCCTAAGGATTTTGAGGTGTGTCGGGAGGCCCTAAAAACATCAAAACTTATGTGGAACGAAGGATTAAAACAGACGGTATAGGTGCCGTGAGAATTAGAGCAACCTTTGGCGGTAAGGCTATATAACCGTTTGCAGAGGAGCTCCAAGGAAAAGTACTACTTTTAGGCTACGGTGGGTGTTACTCATGCTTTGAGGACCTGACTTCAACATGTCCAACTTTCCGTACTGCACCCTGGGACCACATTCCCTACCAACCCGATAAAGCCAGTTAACAACTCCTTAAGTCTGCCCGAAAGCCCGATGCAACCCTCAATAAGGACTACTCTTCTTCTGGTTGCCTCCTAAGCTCAGGGCGCTCAGATCCATCGCAGTCGGAGTTTGTAGAAATCCCGAAGTTCGCGCTATACGAAACACTTCAACAACCCTCAACCTCCAAAAGCCCTTGCTTCCCTAGAACTCGGATCAACTGCGGCCGGGCAGCGAGGAAGATGGTCCGTCGAGCTGCCCTGGTCGCTCCAACGATTTGCCGGTTGTTGCTGGGGATACTGCTATGCCCCCTTAGAACCATAATAAAACATACTATTTTAAATATTCTCTTGGGTTTTATATATATGAACAAAAATAAAAATAATTCCTAAGGAGACCATGGGCTGGGGGGGTAGCCATATCTAGAGTTTCGGGTTTAAGAGTTGTGCAGGGGGGATGGCGGCTTTTAGATTTCCTTAAAAGTTCGGGTTCCTCGTGTCATGATATCAGCTGGGTTTCAAACAGGCTTCATGAAGGGTTGATTCGGTTCATAGGCGAGGGCCTTCCACAACTTGAGATCCCCTTACGAGGGATCTCTCTTTTGAGGATCTAACTATGTCCGGTGGCGCAACTTTTCCATGATTGCTTACGGATTACAAGGACAAACTTTTGGTGCGAAATGAGCGCTCCTCGCCATGCTGCTTTTCATGCGGTTCTGGTGTCGTTAGCAGTGGCAGGAATATGCCCCTTTTTTGCGACAAGGGGCTGGGGGCTGCCGGACAGGACACCTGCCAGGCCAAGCCCGTGGTGCGCCATTGCTCACCCGTGCAGGCTTAGATTTTCCCAGATCCCCTCGTCAAGGATTTCCACGAATTCCTCGGCTTCTGGCTCGTGGTCGAAGTTTCACAGAGGGTATACAAACCCCAAACCCTATACACCCCAAACCCTATCAACCCCAAACCCTATAAATCCTAAACCCTATAAACCCAAACCCTCTAAACCCTAAGCCCTATGAACCCTAAACCCTACAAACCCTAAACCCTATAAACCCTAAACCCTATAAACCCTAAATCCTAGACACCCTAAGCCCTATAAAGGTTCTGAGAAGCTTTCCCGTGTGTGCCGGGGCACCACTGGAGCTTCATGAGGTCTTTGCCGGGCTTCGGCCCGAAACTCGAAACCTCTAACCTAGGGTTTATAGGGTTTAGGGTTTATAGGGTTTAGGGTTTATAGGGTTTGGGGTTTATAGGGTTTGGGGTTTAGAGGGTTTAGTGGGTTTAGAAGGTTTAGGGTTTAGAGTGTTTAGAGGGTTTAGGGTTCAGAGGGTTTAGGCTTTAGAGGGCTAAGGATTTAGAGGGTTTAGAGGGTTTAGGTTTATAGGGTTTAAGGTTTATAGGGTTTAGAATGTTTAGGGTTTAAAGGACTTAATAAGACAAGAGTTTTTAACTTGTCCCTACTTCAACGGGGTTTAGGGTTTTCTTCCCTTAAAGGGGTTGCACCGAGTTTGAGGTTGTTTAAGGGACTTAATCCTACTTGTCGGGTATCATAAGGAACTAAAGCTTAACCTTTTGGATTATTTTGGGGTTATATAGGGACTATACTACCCAAAAAAAGGTTAAAGGCTATCTACTACTAGGCTAAACCCTAAGACCATACACCCAAAAGCTTGGCATGTCTTCTGTGGGCTTAGGGGTCAGGGGTCTAGGGTTACAGCCTTGTAAACCCCTTTCACATGCCCGTAAAACCCCACAAACGCTGAACCCGCAAATGCCCACAAACCGTTTTCAAAGCGTTTACTCTCTTCTTGAATGGCCGGGCCCAACAAGTTCAGAGTTTCCAAAATATACCAAGGGGCTTTACAAGCCCAAACAGCTTCAAGTTCTTTCATTAGCTAGCTAGGTTTAGACTCTCGCTTTTCTATGTCGACGTCTGCCCTTTCGACACTGTTTGGCATGCTCACCAGCTTCAGCAGATGCCTGACGGCTTGTTTCTACTCGAAGCTCCCCTTGTTTCATAGGTTCCTGAGTAGGCCCTACTACGGGTACCCTTTTGCCTAGAATTCGGTGTTAATAAGGAGCTCCAAAAACAAAAACAGGAAAAGGGTACCACTCAGGAACCTAGTTTCATAGCAACCCTTAGAGTAAATCCCATAAACTTGGAAACCCTATTAAGGCCAAATAGTGCTGGGATTCCCTATACATTACTCTTAAGGATTGAGGCTATTGAGTTTCCAGCTTTCGGGCTTCTACTGTACTTGGAGGTTCATGGGTAGTGAAAAGTAGGGTTATAAATAGGACAACTGTAGTTATAACCCATGTTAGGGGACTTGTAGCCCTACTTCTAACTACCCATGAAGCTTAAACCCTATACCCTTATAGAATCCCTATAGATCCCTTTAAAGGACCCTTATAACCCTACGTATACAACTTTTCGGGCTTCTACTGTAGGAACGCCCCTTGCCTTCCATCGCTGAACTCGGAGTCGCCAAACAGCTCGCAGGACACGACGCACTCCTCAACAAAGAGCACCAGATTGCCGAAAGTTCTCAAGCTCTGAAACATTTGGGGGTTTAGGATTTAGGGGTTGAGGGTTTAGGGGTTTAGGAGCCACCCCAATCCCCAAAGTCATAAATCGAAAACAGCTTTCAAACGAATTCCTGAGGCGTTTTCCTTCTCTCCGTTTGAGCCCTAATTACATGCCTCAAGTCGTGGGAAATCGTGACCTGCATAACCCCTCTACACGGCAGAACAAATGCAGGAACCTGTAAGCAGAATTATAGGTGTGTGGCAGATACTCTACCATCATCAGAAAGGGAGCTCTCAGGCACAACTTTATTAAGGATGGGATATACGAGAGGTACCCATCGATACATTATATAGGTTGAACCAGCCCCCCTCATTTTTTGCGCGTGTTTGCGCCGCCTTGGCCGGACTACTCCCCTTACCCGGAAACCCGAATCCTTGCTGCCGGTTCATTGTTTCTGAGATTCTTAGTACAGTAGAAGCCAGAAAGTTGGAACACCATTACCCTCATGCCCTTAAGATAAAGTAGAGGGAATCCTAGCACTAATCATCCTAAATCCATGTTCCAACTTTCTGGGTTTCACTATACCCTGGCCCAACAACCAAAAAAGGTAGACCTTTCCAATTGTGGTAGGATATTTTTCCCCAAAAGTTTAGGTTAAAGGTTACCTACTCAGCGACTGAGTGGAGGAAGCACCTCAAAGGGAGGGTGTATGGATCGTGATCTTTCATTGCATGATTGCAGGCTAGGATACCTAAACCCTAAATCCTTATCCCTAAACCCTAAAAACCCTAAAAACCCTAAACCCTAAAACCCGAAACCCTTATCCCTAAACCCCAATCCCTTTCTTGGCCTAGTGGAGTCAGCCTCTAAGTCCACTCGAACCCCAACTCTTGCAGATCCCTTGTAGTAACCCTTAAAGACCCCTTTAAACCCAAATCCCTAAACCCCTAAACCCCAATCCCTTTCCTAACTCCACTGACTGGAACCCCAACTCGCCGTCCTCAATCAACTCTTATAGATCCCTTATAGTAACCCTTATAGATCCCTTATAGTAACCCTTATAGATCCCTTATAGTAACCCTTATAGATCCCTTATAGTAACCCTTATAGATCCCTTATAGTAACCCTGAAAGACCCCTTTATAAAACCTGCCGTCCTCAATCAACTCGCCGTCGCCGACCTTCGTGTTGTGGAGCTGCTCGACGGCCTTCGGCGCATTTAGGGTTTAGGGTTTCAGGGTTCCTTTTAAAGGGATCTGTAAGGGCTACTATAAGGGTTCCTTTAAAGAGATCTATGAGGGAGATTTTTGCAAACCGTCCTTGAGATCTTTTGCACAAAATCTCAGGGATCTATAAGGGTTACTACAAGGGTTCCTAAGAGTTTAGGGTTTTGGGGCTTTCGGGGTTTAGGGTTTAGGGAAGGCCAGGGTTGAGTGCCTCGGATTTAGGGCTTAGGGCTCTGGGTTTTGGGGGTTCAGGGTTTAGGGTTTTCGGATTTAGGATTTGGGGCTTAAGGCTTAGGATATCTCGGGGTGTAGGATGTAGGCTTTCCTATTGCACTTTGATTCAGGCATGCCACGGGCAACAACTCAGCATGCGTGTAAAGTGCGCCATTCATCAGCACAGGTGGCTATGCAACCGCCTTCAAGTGCATAAGCGACTGTCCGTCTAACGTCTGGCCTTGAAGAGGTGTGCTCTAACTCGGGATCCACCACGACGCGTGCAACCCGAAGGGGGGGGACTTTCTGAATTTTTCGATTTTCCTCTTCCCCAACAATTGTGTAATGATGAAGGGCTTTCATTCCAGGCCGAGGCTTCACAACTCATCTTCAAAGGCAAGTGGAGTCAAGGGTACCCAAAACAGACGCAGGAACCTCGGAACTGCAGTCTTAATTAACCACACGCTTGATGTTTCAACTTCGGGCTCGTGCGTAAGCTTCATTTTGCCAGCACCTTTAATGACCAAGCTGCTGCCTGTAGTTGTACCTTTGCATACAAGCGTCCAAAAAATAGGTACAGTGTTCTGGCAAGAGTCTTCAGGTGGTCTGTGATTTGCAGGTGGTTGCGTGCGAGCTGCTAGTATGTTTCGAGTTTAGACATAGACGGCTTCAGGTGTCAGTTCATTGACAGACTGCGCAGGTGGTCACAAGCTTTTGGCCCTTGTCGGTCAGTATGCAGAAGTAGTGCTGCGCTACGTTGAACACGAATGCAGTAATTATTTACGCGTCTACCAGCCCGCAAACCGCTTCAAAACCCTTGAAGAGCCTTATGAAGCCACTGTAAAAATCATAGACAAGCATTACAAGTAAAACCCTCGAAGCAGCTGTAGACATGTACACACCTTAACAAGGGCAAGTATAAAACTACCACTCAAGTATGTAGTCTAATCGATGACAGTTAAGAACAAGGCCGGTTATGGAACCACACACCCGTTGCACACCTGGAAGCCTTACATAGCATTATAAACCGGCTTATAGAGTGCTTTGAAGAGCCTTCCGAAAGGAATCCCGTACATAACCTGACACAATCACCTTGCGAAGAGACTTTTGAACAACCTTAACAGACTACTCAAAGAGCCTTCGCAACAAGCAATGCTATACCCTTATAGAACCCTTATAGTAGCCCTTAGAGAATGCAATATAATACTCTTATAGTGCCCTTATAGTAGCCCCTTCCAGGAAAAGCCTTGCCTTGGGCATGTTCTCCTTATTCTTCAGCTCGACGTAGGCCACGCGCTCACCGGTCTGAAGTAGGGCTCGCGTCTCAGGGGATTATGGTTCCTTCACGGGTTTCCGTCTAAGGGGGCCTACTATATAGTTAGGGCAGAAAAAGAACGCAAACTGAACCACTTCCTTGGGATAGACTAGCTTAAATTGACGAGGGCATCAAGGGCAGTAAGATGAACCTCAACGCAAACGGGTGAAAGAACTGATTGGTCTTCCTGTTGCTGGCCCGAATCTGAAACATGTCAGTTATCAAGTTTGATCAAATGTAAACTACCTTAGCCTACGAAACCCTACTTTTTTGTAGGTTCTTATTATGAACCCGAATATGGAGTTTATAGGGACCCTACAAAAAAGTAGGGTTTGGTAGGTTAAGGTATCTGATAATGATGCAAGTCACTAAAGTGTACTGTTGCCACAGGCATGCACAAAGAGTTACCCTGCATTGGTTCATCAGCCACTTGGGCGCGAGATATCCCGCAGCTCGCACCCGTCCCCCAAAAAGCTTGTGAGAGACTACGCTACCCTCAAGAGCGGGCAAAAGCGTGGGATGTCACAGATTTGGATTGGGATCTTAAGCATTCGCATATCTCCAGGATATGCTAGCAGACTTGCTCACATGCTGACGACGAAGTATGTAATCCAATGCACTGCGCACCTGTTTCGACATGACCCCAGAAGTACCTACACATACGCACCACCGTACCCCTACTAGTTCTCCGGGCCTAACATCCCTGCCAGCCAAGAGCCCTGAAACCATACAGATATTCCTGCAGAGGTCCTCCTAATAAACTTACGTGAAGTGTGGTTTCCATGAATCCGTCTTTGGAGGTTCATGGGCAGTTATTAGTGGGGTGATAAGTCCCCTAATATGGGTTATAAGCTATGGTTATCCTACATATGACCCTACCTGATTATAACTTCCCATGAACCTCCAATTAAGGCCCGAAACCTCAAACCCCTATATTTTACTTAACTTAGAACCCTAGCAAAAATTTTAAATTTAGCTGTTTCTTAGGGACTATAATTACCAAAAATTAAACATTATTTCTAAGTACCCCTAAGTATACTGCAAACCATACCGTAACTTACAAGGATGATCCTTGTTGGGATTTGAGGTGCATTCTTGAATGACGGGATTTTGGCTACACAACCGACTTTCTCATATCCCCAGGTCCTCAAAGTACAGACGAGGCCCTGAAGCCCTGAAGACCTAAACCCAAACTCCTACAACCCCAAGTACATCACCAAAAAAAGAAATGATTTGATAGTGAACCCTCTTTTGACCTTTTTTAAAACCCCAGCATATCCGGTGTGGAACCCCGCCAAAACTCTGATTACTTTATAACCCCCAGTTGCTCTCTCTAGTATCCTAGACCCACCCCCTCCCGCCCCCCTCCCCAGAAATGCCAACACCTCTTCAGTACCTCGAAGAATTGTAATCAGCATCATGAACCCACTTATAGGAGCCTATGAAGAGCCTTTTGAAACAAATCCCATACAGATCTCTTTACAATGTAACGCATGTTGCTGGAATTGTGGGTTCATCCTGAAAATTGAAATTGTCAAGAATGGCTTCTGAACCCGTGAGGATGAAGCCATGTCGTTTCACGGAGGGCTGGCGCATAGAATGCCAAATACAATTTGTACACAGCTCCAGGAATCCCTTTCTTCAACCTTATCATTCTGAAACCCGAAGCGTAACAGACGGACGCCCACTAGACAACCCTACTTGGAGGTTCATGGGGAATTATAAGTAGGGTTATAAGCAAGGCAACTATAGATATAACCCATATTAGGCGACCTATAACCCCACTTATAACTACGCATGAACCCTAAACCCAAATAGAACCCCTATAGATTCTTTTAAAGGACCCCCATAACCCCACTTATAACTACCCAGTAACCTGCAAGTACAAAAACCCCACGTGCTGCAGTGACTCGGCGCGGGACGGACGAAGCGAAGCGCACAGAGCCGATACCACCGAAGAGGGCGAAGACCAGGCGGACCTGTGAATTCTGTAAGGGTAAAAGGCGGGACCCTTTATAAGGACCCCTAGGGTTTAGGGTTTAGGATTTAGGGACCCTTAAAACGGACCCCTAGGTATATACCCTTAATATAGCTATTATATACCCATTGTATAGCCCACTATAAGGTAGGGGTCCCTATTAAGGGTTCCTCCTTCTCCCCTTTGAAATTCGGTTTGATACGGGGACCTGAATAAATAGAATAGGGTTCGGGCGATCTGGATCAGCACTACGTACTAAGGGGTTCTTGAAAGGTTCGTTTTCGTAATCCTTAGGGTTCCTGAGTAACCCCTGTAATGATAAGGGTACCCCTGTTCCTAATATTCAGTTTTATAACGGGACCCTACAAAAAAAGGGCAAAAGCGTACTACTCAGGAACCTATAAGCCCTAAACCCCAAACCCTTAAACCCTAAGCCCTAGGATATGGGGACCCTGCTAGTCAAACCCCAAAACCCTATTCTGGTGATGTTGGGACCTTTTTAAACAGAATAGGCTTCGAGTAAAGGGTTCCTCCAAGACTTCCTTTCGACGGGGTTGGGGGTTGAGGAGCCTCATAATTTCAACAAAGCTTTGGGGTGCGGTGTACTAAGCTTCTATCAGGGAGTTTCGTGGAAGGCCGCCTGGTTTGTCGCTTAAAACAGATAGTTTAGAAGGGGCCCCCACCCTGTAATAGTGACTATAAGGATTATATTGGGGCCCTATTATATTCCTATTATACCACTATTACAGGGTGGCGGCCTTGTCTGGGTGCCTGGCCCGAGCGGCACTGCGAAACTGAGCACGCAGTCGGTTAGGCCAACTTTCCGGTGGCGTTTCCATGAGCTGCTCCAAGTCAATGCCCAAGTCTTGGCTCGCTTGAAGCATTTCCGGCGGAAAGTGGGCTGGTTCAACTGGCAACGTTGGCTCGGAGGCGGCTGCGGGAGCTTCTGGTGCTGCTTCTTCCTCGTGGTCTGATTCAAAGTCCCCCAAAGGGGGAACTTCCTGTTCCCCGGCTGCTGCAGGCAAACCTGGATGAGGGGAACTACAACTGACACAGAAATGCATCTCACTGAACAAGACTGAGCTGCATGCCGGGTTCAATTTCTGGAACCCATGTCCCGGCAAGGTCGTCGCAGATGTAGTCCATGGGAATGTGAGGACCATACCCTGCAACGAGTTCATCTTCACCTGCCATGCGAAGGCCCTAGACTGTTTAGGCCGGCAGACAGCACGAGTTTAGCATAAAACAAGATTTGTAGCCTGGGCCATTGCCTTCTTCAACGAGTTCAGCTTCACCTGCCATGCGAAGGCCCTAGACTGTTTAGGCCGGCTGACAGCACGAGTTTAGCATAAAACATGATTTGCTGCCTGGGCCATTGCCTTCTTCAACGAGTTGAGCCTCACCTGCCATGCGACGGCCCTAGACTGTTTAGGCCGGCAGACAGCACGAGTTTAGCAAAAAAACAAGATTTGCAGCCTGGGCCATGGTCTTCATGAACGCCGGTGTGCGGATTCCACACCATATCTCCCGTTCCGGAAACGCCCACCATCAAGAAGAAAAGCGAGGCAATCATGCCTCGGCAAAAGATTCCAGATTCGAAGGGCCCCTTCTTGGGACAGCTTTAGGGTTCAGGGTTTGGGGTTTAGCGAGCCTTGGACACAGGTAGGAGGCAGCAAAGCAAGTCTAGGAATGCTTGAATCCAAAAAAACTGCGATCACAAGGATCAACACATATACATACAGACATACATACATGCATGTGTATTTGCATGGAACTGGCAAAGCCCGGCTCGCTTTTCACTCGTCAGCAGGTAGACGAAAGTCCAGGCCCCCTCCGGAATCATACCCTACTTCTCCGTTACCCGTCATTGCCACGGTAGGCCCATACCCTCCACAGTCCAAACCCTTGGCAACCAGGGGTCATAGTTTGTGCCCGTCATCAATACTGATACGTCACGTTCCCAACACCCCCTGGGTCCCGAGCAGGCACAGGTGCACGAACTCTCTGGCCCTTCATGAATTGCCACTGCTAGCAGACACATGTTACACAATCTCATGCACTGTGGGAATACGTTCATCGGGAACAACACTGGACGCCCTTAGACGCGTGGGTAGTTGCTGGGTGGGAACATGCGACAGCGAAACCAGGTGCCTATGCTGCCGTCCTCACGCAGAAAATTCTCCCAACGTGCCTTCAAGGCATCGCGGTGTGTGCGCTTTCAAGGGCTCGCTGTGTCTCTTCTGCAACAAAGCGATCAAAAGCTAGCTGCTCTTGCTCCTCGTCGTATTTGGCCAACTTTTTCTTCATGGCCCCCATCGCCCCTCCCTGATGCCTACTCATTCCAACTACAAGACATGGATGCCCTGTATTGGTATTTATTGTCACGACCTCCCTGTGTCAGGATTGGGTAATTTGTGCGGGGGCCCCTTCTAACAGATAGCCCTGGAAAGCCCTACGGAACACCACCACAAAATCCTCAAAACAAGACACCTAAAGGCTTGCTTTGGGACTTCGGCTTAATGGTAGCCACACAACGGAGTTACGGTGTCGGGGCTTAGCGTTTGTGTTTTGCAGGGTTCCGAACGAATGCGTAAGGTCGAATAATGCAAGTATAATGTAGGGGCCTTGATATTTCGAGACCGCCTTCACTTCATAGTATATACTAGAGTTAAGAGAGGTTTCGCTATATGGGCATAGAAGTCAACCACCTGCAATCCGTTCTAGACTTTTGAACTTAAACAAGCTTCCGGGTTGAGGGGTTGACGGCTTAGGGTTTCTTGCAGTTGCAAACTATCCTTACCTTTTTCTCACATCTTGGTGTCCAGGCTACCGTAGGGGCGTCAATCAATGCATGCAGGTGCTGGGGTACCTTACTTAAAGGATCATTGGACTAAGCCAGTACGTCTATGAGTACCATCATTGGGGTTCTGAGTACCAGTTCCCCAGTCTTATCACTACTTACTGAGTCCACTGATCCTTTCACGTTTGCTGTACTTACAGACGAACTGTAGCTGCAGGGTCGAGGGGTTTTCCGGCACAGCGAATCAGGATTAATGAGCCAAATTGCTATTTCTTCTTTCGTAAGCTACACGGGGGTCTAGGGCTTTGTAGGGTCTAGGGTGTAGAACTTCAAGTATCATAGGGCAGAGGCTTCTATAAACATGTTCCTGGGCACGATGGGAACTCTGAGACACTCACAAATGACTCGCGTTTAGTTGGTCCAGTTGACAGGCCGGGGGACTATCGGAAGCGCCCGTTGCATCATGCTCCCCATCGTCGTTTGACGACCACCCAGAGCCAAGTGGCTACAAACAACTTCTCAGCACACAGCTCCGAAAGACGGCAGAGCTGTGTAGAAGATGTGCGGCCTTCAGGACAGGGAGGAGGTCAGAATCCCGAGCGTTCGCGCCATGGCCTCAGAGAACTCAGCAGCGCTTTGCCCGCCATCAACATCGGCTGTTCCATACAGCCGTTGGGGCAGCAGGTAATTACTGGTGTCCACTTTGCTGCACTGGAACACGTAGCCCAGCTGCTTCATGTCGTCTGCCATCACCTGCGAGTACGTGCGTACTGTGAGGCAGAAAGTGCAGAAGAATGACACAAGTCGCTGCTTCTACGTGCAGCAGAATTTCGATCATCGCACGTCGTACAACAAAGCCCAGGTGGGGACGTCTGTTTGAATTCGCAGGGGACTTGACTTAGTAGGTAGGGTCCTGCCGGGGTCATAGGGATGCGTGAGGGCTTCGTAGGATTCAAGGGGGTTGCACCGAGTTTTGGAGTTTAAGGGACTTCATAAGAAAAAGTTATAGCTACCTCAACGGGGTTGCAAGTCGTTCTGCTTACAGCGAACCAGCTTGTAATACTGCTTACCAAGCCCCGCGATCCTTGAAGTACTACTGTTGATGATATAAATCCTGCATTTCCGTAATGACCCTAGACTATAGGAATTATGGTATATGCCTTAGTATGTGTAATGCAGGATCTATACCATCAACCGTAGGGTTTAGGAGCCGAGATATGGGAGTTTCAGAAAGTAGGGGACCCTAACATAGAAGCCTCAAGCAGCCGACGCCGACACACCGTTTTCTAAAAGGCCCCCTTTCCCCCCTCCTCGCCCCCGCCTGAATCGCTTCTAAGAAAACACCACTCACGTAAAATCAGATCATGTCGAGGGCACGACCTCCAAAACCGAACCACACCCTACAACCGTAAACCCAGAAAGCCTGAATCCTGACACCGTATATCCTTATGCACAAAAAGCCATAAAACCCCAACACCCAAACGCCCTGAAGCCCTGGGCCTGCTGCTCCCGCCAACTCGCCGGGAAGCCTCGAACCTCAAATTGAGACCCTCCGGCAAAGAGTGTTTTGAACGGAGAAGCACACCCAGAACCCCGCAAACTGGGAAGCTGAGCCCCTTCAACTTCTTGAATTTCAGATGAGGCCTCATTTAGTTGCTGCAGTCATGCAACAGGTTTGCCCAAAACCGCCATGCGGAACATCACCTTATACCAAGTGCAAAATCACAGGCACTCCTAGCGGGTTTGGGGTTTACCCAGTTACTTTGCCCCTACTTAGCTAAGAATCACAAAACCCGACTGCCCTAAAGCTGCAGTTTTAAACCCTAAACCCGAAAGCCCTGATAAGGACCATACCTCAAACTGCAGTAAGGCTCCTAAGAGTTGCATACCCCTTTAGCACCAAACAGAAGGGCTCTTCGGCTATCTGGTTTTAGTTTTAGGGCTCAGGGTTGGCTTTAAGGTTGAGGGTTCGTTTTCAAGTTCAGGGGTTTAATTAGAGGTTAAGGGTTGTAGGGTCAGTAAGGATCCTAGGAGTTGCATAACCCTTTAGCACCAAACAGAAGGGCTCTTCGGCTATCTGGTTTTAGGTTTAGGGCTCAGGGTTGGTTTTAAGGTTTAGGGTTTGTTTTCAAGTTCAGGGGAATTAGAGGTTAAAGGCTTTAGGGTTTAAGGGTTTAGGGTTTAAGGGTTCGGGTTCAAGCGTTGTATTCACATTGCAGTAGACAGTCTTACTTACTTGTGCTCCGAGGGGCCAGTATGCATGGCTCCGTTGGCGGAGCAGCAGCGCCCGCCTCCGAGTGTCTGGGCTTGATAGGGGCTTTAATAATAGAATAGGGTTTTGGGGAATGTTATACTATAGCTACAATAAGGATACCCTGAACTAGTGTTGGTAAGTATTTAGGCCCCTATATTCGGGTTGATAGGGGCCGTCATACCAGTAGGATAGGGTTTGCGGCCCTACTCACAGAGGCTTCAAGGGAAAGGAGGGTATTAGAGTAATTTAGAGTTTCTGGCCTAGGCTTGGCATTTAGGGCTCATGACCGCCCTGCTTCTCTGAGATATAGGTATAGGCTTAAACTCCAAATGCACGCTCTCTTGGTTTTGGGTCTCCTATATGAGAGTCTAAGGCTCACGGCTCGACCGTCCCTAGCTTTTCTGGTTTCTTGTTAAGGAACTTTGATTAAGTTGCCATACTTAAGAAACCATATTATTTGCTATTTATGGTAATTCAAGTTAAATCCCTTAACCCCTAACCCTGAAATAACCCCTAATGGAACCCTAAAGTACGGCAAGGCACATTAAGTCCTCCAGCAAAAAGTCAACCGCACGCGAGAGACCTGCGCTGTCGCGCCACTCGAGCTTCAGTCTGGAGCTCCAAGATATACATATACATATATATATCCCAACCCTACTAATCCTTATCCAAATGGAGGGTTCATTTCTTCATTGAGGCCCTGGGTTTCTATGATGGGAGGCCAAAAGGGTGGTTTAAGACTCTTGGGGTCGGGAGTCCTTAATATGAGCCCGATTATGGGAACCCTAATCCCTACTAACCCCCCTAGGGCTAAAACCCTTTTTTGGCCTCCTATGAGGAACCTCAAGAGCCCTGACAAAAACTACATTAATATTAGGGGCTTCTGTGGGGCCTCCAGAGCTAGCGAATTCTACTTAGCGGCTGAGGACCCTAAGTAGGACTTCTTGTAGGGACCTTGTAAGACTTAGAATAGGGTTTGGGGGATATGTGTGGTACATTTATATACTTATGGTACTTCTGGCGTAGGGGCTCAGTACCCTGGCCCAAACAAAAAAGCTTCAGCCTTTGAATTCTGGGAGGACTATATAAACCCCAAAAGGTTAAAGGTCCCCTACTCAGCTACTAAGTTAGCCACCCCAACAACTTGAAAGGCTGGGTATCGGAGAACAAGGCTGTGCGCGCTGATTCCCGACCTCGCCGACAGCCTCGCAGAAGTTCGAGGGGTTCGTAAGGGCGTCCTTCGCAGGGCACGCCTAGACTCCACCAACACACACTCCCTGTTTATAATTATAGTATCACGGGCCCCAAAACCACATTCCAATTATTCAGGCCCCTACAATATGGATCCCCTTATAGTATCCCTTATTTGAGGTTCAGGAAGTTGTGACATACCGACCGAGCAAAGAATGCTTCTAAAGGGAACTCCAGAAAGTTGGAATATGGATTAATGGTAGGATCCCCTATAATTTACCTCAAAGGGGTTACGATAATGCTATTCCAACTTTCTGGCTTCTACTGTATATTCTCAGCTACGGTCTTTGGGGTTCCCAAAATGGTCAGAGACTCTAGCTTGAGGGTTTAGAGTTTAGTTTAGGGTTTCGGGCTTTTCGAGGCTACTAGGGGTCGTTTAGGTTCACGGAGGTCCACAGCAGGCTTACAAAAAAGAGGGCATCCAAAGAGTGATTTGCTACTAAATACCCTCTGCGCACGTTTGAGGTTCTCTACTTGAGGGGTCAGGGACTTTCTCTACTTAAGGGATCAGGGACGTGGTAAGTGGTGCTGTAAATGAGGCAACTATGGTTTCAACTGTTCATATCGCCAACTAAGCTACTTAGTAGGTGATCTAAGTACACCCGATTGTAGAAGCCTAAATTCGTAGTAGTACTAGTGTTTAGGGATCCGCAATATATGTATACTATAACATACAATCCCCCCAAGCCCCCTTCCAGTCCCGTGATCCTCCAAGTATTGCTGGAAACACCAGTATTTGCACCTTGCAGCAAGTTCGTCTCGACTTTCTCACTCTTTTTCAACCGCTGCTCACTCTTGGTAGCAGTCTTTCCGGTCAGAGTGTGTGCAAGAAAGAAAGACAGACCCACTAAGATAGTCTTTTGAAGTGGTTCCTATGTCTATGTTCCTGAAAAACCAGCCCAGGCCCAGCTACTGGGTTCTTGTTACGGAATTTAGGTTTAAATTACCGTCATAAAGAAACCTTGTCAATCTGCTACAGCTCCCTATTATGGTAACTTAAAATTAAGTTCCTTAGCCAGAACCCAGGCTAGGGTGTTTCTACATCAGCTGGCGCAGTATCCCTTGACAAGGTGCCGTGTGATTTGTTGGTGGCTGGTGATGCGGGCCCATAAACAACTCTCAAAAGCCGTGTACCTACAAAAACCGTAGAAAGACCTTTGAAGCTCCTCCAGGAGTTCTGTCAGCTTCTCTTTCAGCTTGTCCATGGACTCGCTGTCTGCCTGTTCGAAGCAGAGCAGCGCTCCGGAGTTCCTGAGTTGCCTCCCTCAACACTTGGGTGATTGTCAAAATTATGGTCCCATATTTAGGGACCCCAAAAAGAACCATAATATTGACAACTACCCACTTAGGGGTTCTTATAATACGGATCCTACTATTTAGGTACTATCTTGGGGTCCCCTATATTTGGCAACTTCCATTTGGGGCTTTGAGGGTCCTGAGGTCTGTTGGGGGTGTAACCCAGTAACCTAGGAATAAAAAAGGCTCCCTGTTTGGTGTTGGGTAACTTTATAAGGAACCTGGGGCTACAAAAAGGGAATAAGGGACTACCGGGCATCCTAGTCAATGGGGCGACACGACTTAAGAGGATCAGGGGGCTTAGTAAGGCGGGTCACAACTACCTTAACTGGTGTTATCAATAGTTACAGGCAGAGCTATCTTCTCAGAAACCCACTTACCAAGTCCGGTGGCCTTTAAGTATGGGGCTAGCAATTAACAGAGGTTAGCAAGACCAGATTGTACTCGCTAAAATGTTCGCAGGTATGCGGTGCACATTTTCGAGAAACATGACCAACATGATGTTTTTCCTCTACCAGGGTTACAAATCCGTTCATGCCAAGTCAAAACTCCGGTTCTGATACTGCGGTGTTCGCGGTTCCTGTCGGCCTATTTCTTGGGTCTTTTCGAGCAATTTGACAACGTCTATGTCAAGAATACACGTTCAGCTCGTTGTCACGGCGGTCTTTGTTTTGTATGCTCGTACTCCGCACCCTTACAACCCTGCAGCAACACCAGACCGTGTTCTGAAGTCTCGCCCACATCCAACCAACACATTCATTGCGACGGCAAGGTTTCTTGTCAAAAGCTGAGGGCTTAGGCCCCCTCTTTCTGCAAGTTTTGCATTTCCATACCCAGCAGGGTCCCTCCCTTTCTGGGGCCCCTGGACCCTGGTCGAATCTGCTGCAATACCTGTTGAACCTTTACAGCTCCTGTGCTGGAGAACCCATTCACAACACCTGTAAAGCTGTACACCCCAAAGCTGGAAAGCCTCCGACGCCTACATTCCAGCGCTTTTAACAAGCGGTGGTGGTTCACAACATCTTTCCCAATCTAGACTAGAGATACTGTAGGCTCCACTAATCCCTACCCTAAACCCTAACCCAGAAGCCTGTCTAGACATAAAGCCCGTTCAAAAGCGAAACCAAACCCTCTATGCAAGCCGCCCTGAACCTTCAAAAGCACTTGTGCGGGACATTGAACAGACTTCTAGTAGATGGTGGCCACTTTGTCCGCGCCCTTGTCGTAGTCCTTGCCGTCGTGGGCGTCCGGCTCTTCTCGCTCTGCTCGTTCGTGCCCTTCTGAACTGAAGTGAAGCAAAGAGGTTGCTAGTTTCCACGCCTGCCTGTGTCGTCACGTTTTGCCAATTGTCCTTAACATACTCCAGAACCCGGTCCTTTGTTCTCCACGTCTCCTTGCCACGACCAACGATGCGACGCCTCACAATCGCCATCATCGTTTCAATCGTCTTCTTTAGAAGCGGCCCCCACCCTGTAATGGTGGTATAATAGGACTATAATAGGGCCCTAATATAATCCTTATAGTCACTATTACAGGGTGGCGCAGCTTCAATCGTCTTCTTTTCAAGCACCCGGGCGGGGATCCTCCCAGAGAGCCCAATACCCCTTAATTTAAGGAATATGGCTTAAATTATATATGGCTTCATATTATGATTTAAGCTTTCTTCCTTGATTGAGGGGATTAGGGGCTCTCTGGGCTTATAAATGCCCATGGTAAGGTTTGGGACTCCAGCACTAATCATCCTGAATCCATGTTCGCACTTTCTGGGAGTCACTATGATATAGTGGCCTTAATAACTAGAATAGGGTTTTGGGGTGAAGCGGACTGAGCCGAGAATAGGGTTTTGGAGTATATTATACCAAAATCATAGTAAGGAACCTCCAAAATAGTATAGGTAACTGGTTAGGCTCCTATCTATCTATCTATATATATATATATATATATATATATATATACATATATATATATATATATATATATATATATATATATATCCTAAATCTATATATATATATATATATATATATATATGTATATATGTATATATATATATATATCTGCCCTGTAGATGGACCCATATAAAACGAAAGCTACTCCTCGGTAGGGGTGGCCTTGGAGTAGGCGATGATGCACAGCGGCCCATGTGCTGAAAGCTCGAGGCCTGAGGGCTTCAGGAGGGATTTAGGGTTTAGGATTTAGAGTTTAGGGTTTAGGGCTTAGGATTCAGAGTTGTATGTACATGTACATGTATATGTATGTATATGTGTATGTAAATGTATGTAAATGTATGGGTATGTACCTCTAGAAGTCTAGGCTATGGCTTTTAGTGCTATAATATAAGAGCTTCAAACCGGCTTGTTCTGTTGCTCAACAAGGGGTCTCCGAGGCCTTACGGTATTCTGTTCAGGTCCCAAAGTCTGAGGTTCTAGGCTTTTGGGCCGGAGACGGGCTTCTTGCTTGAAGCAGGGCACTGATCACCTGAACACGATTGGTTAGGAGCTGCCCCCACCCTGTAATAGTGACTATAAGGATTATATTAGGGCCCGATCATATTCCGATTATACCACAATTACAGGGTGGGGGCCCCTTCTAACCGATTGGCCTCTATTTGGTGGCGCTTCGGCCAGCATCACAAAACTTACTTGTCGTCCTACGTCCTAGTTGCCCCTAGTCCTTCAAGCAGCTCGCGGCTCGGAGGATGAGAAGTACCCTGATGGGAAGTATGCAGAACTCTGAGAATAGTTTCTGGCTTCTACTGCCACATGAACCACCAGCATCCTTGTCGAGCTTAGCTTAAGCTTTCGGTTAGGGTTTTGGGTGTGGGGTTTAGGGTGACCAAGGTCAGGGTTATCTTTCAGCCTAGAGCAACCTCTGGAGGCAATTAACCATTCAAGTTCAGCCACTTGCTAAGTAATATAGGGGCGCGAGTGATGGGGAATCGTACCCCTTTACAGTCCCTCCCTTCATATACTGGAAGAAATCCCCACACCCCAGTCAAAAACCCTTGGTACTAAACCCGTATGGTAACTCTTATAGAACCTAACAGAAACGCTTTTTTACGTTCCTGAGTAGCCCCTTTGTTCAGAAGGCTACCCGCTTTCCTACCACTTGGTTGTAAGCAGGCAACCCAAACAGAAAAAAAGGCAAACGGGCATAGAACCTTGCATTAATCATCATAGAACCTTAACCCAAATAGAACCTTATGGTAACCCTTACGGAAACTTGTGGTAACTCAAAAGGAACCTTGTTGTAACCCTTATAGAACCCTAAAGTTACCCAAATAGAACCTTATAGTAAGCCACATCGAACCTCACACTACCCCTGGCAGAACCCTATAGTAAATCTTTTGGAACCTCATAATGACACTTATCGAACCTTTCAGTAGCCATTATAGAACCTTATAGAAACACAACTGGAACCTTATACTGGCCCTTATAGAACTATACTGAACTTAGAACCCTAGCAACAATTATAATTTTAGCTCTTTCTTAGCGATTATAATAACCAAAGATTAAAAAATATTTCTAAGTACCCCTAAGAGAACCCTAAGCGGAGCAGCAAGGCCCAGGAGAGGCGGACCTCGCCCGGCTGGAGGGAGACGACCTCCGCCTACGAGGAGAATCCTGGCTCGCTCGAAAAGATTCCTGTAACCCCCTTAGAAGCAGAATAAGCAAAATGCTTTGAATAATCTCATGGGTTTTAGATGAGCAAAAAAGCAGAATAAACATAATACTTTGAATAATTTCATGGGTTATAGGTTGTATGAGCAAAAATGAAAACAATTCCTGCGGCGACTATATACTTGGAGTTGAAAGCACTCCCCCCCGGGGAGGCGTTTTGAAAGCACCCCAGGGAGGTTCAGGTTTACGGGGTTTAGGGTCCGATATTCCCTAACTATGAGTTTCATGTCAGGCAAAAGTTGGAAGAATGAAAGTGCTTGGCCCTATGTGCCGACGCGATCCTCAAGGATTGCCCAAGGGCAAGCGCGTCTCCAAGCACGTGTGCAGGTACTCCAGCTCACCTTGAACCTGGACGAGACGATCGCGAAGCCACTCAATCGCGGCCCGGTCCTGCCATCCATGACCAGCACCAGTACCAAAATTGCCGAACACCCAGCGCCGGAAGTTGAAGAAGTCATTCTCCAAGGCATCCTGTCTCCTCTGCAATATCAAGAGCTGAGAATCAATCGATGTAGGAGTGCGAGGCAGCGGGGAACGGCTGCGCTCTCCACGCCCGGAGATCGTCGAGGTCCCCCGAGATTGCTGTGTACCAAGGTCCCACCAGCATCACCAGTCTCCTCAACTGCAGAACGCCGCAATCCAAAATAACCATCATGAGGAGCCCCACGAGCATTACTTCTAATGACTCAAGCTTCTGTATTTGCTCTCAGGCTGACGAGCGGCTGTCACCTCAGACCCGAAAAACCCCCACCTCAGACCTCAAACCAACACCGCCCAGGGCTGGTAAGCTACTGCTGCTGCTACTGCTACTACTACGATGGCGACGGCTACTACTGCACCACTATTACTTGGGTTTCCTGTCGACAGCATGCGCACGGGTCCCCATCCAGTCTCGGAACTTCCGGACCACCAAAGTAGAGAAGTGGTGAACACTATCAACCCCAATCCACAAGTCCCCAGACTGTGAAGCCAAATAAAAGTTAAACCACTGAAACCAAGATCTGGATAATGCGCCCCTGTAGCGTCCAAATTCAGTTTCACTATACTCTTTGTTTTTCCATCTTTTAACCACCGCCTCGTTTTGGCCTTTTTAGGGCCCTTCATAAATCCTGCAACGGGAAGTTCCCTTCAGCTTCCAGCGTTGGTTGAATTTGGGCTACAGAGGGCGACTGCACACAGGAAGGCGGACAATTGTAGGAGTTCTGGCAACCACGTATAAACCTGTTTGTAATGTGAACAACTTTCGACACGGGACCTCCATTCGGTAGAAGCCACCATGTAGTTTCTCACTGTCTCCCTACAATTCTGCAACGACATGCTGTCATGAAAGTCAAAGCCTTAAACCCGACACCTGGAACGATTGGAGCCATGGCTTAAAGTTTGGGGAGTTTAGGGATGGAGGAAGAGATTACAAACTAGACAAGGGCAGAAGAAGCACGGCTAACAGTGTGGCATTGGCAACGGAATGGTGTGGTCGTTGGTAATCTCAATGAACATGTGATTTGCGGCTGCTGTCTCTGCTAGGAGATCCTGATTGCAAAAACTCATGACCAATAGCAGCATGTGGGTAGTTCTCTAAATTAGGGTCCCTTTCAGGGCCCTGTTGCAAGGGTGCCGTACTATTTTGGGGACTAGAAACGCGCCCTGATTTAGAGAACTACCCAGCTGCCTACTGGACCCCGAACTTATGACGCTCCCGGAGCGCCCCAAACCCTAAACCGCCAAACCCCACACCCGCTTTCGGCAGTTGCCTGGAGTATCTGCAGGTCGTTGCCAGCTGGTCCTCGGCAGCAGCCATCTGTAAGCTCTCTTGAGCTTTTTGGCTCTAACTTGCGGACTTTGGTGAGGAGCTAATTCTATAGATACCCGCGCAAAAAATCTGTTACAACTGTTCCCGCAAGTAACCCCAACACCCGGACCCTACACCCGAAACCCTGTATCCTAAACCTTGCGCCCGAAAACCATAAATCTTATTTAAGCACCAAATCTCGAATGCCACATCTTAAAGCTCAAGCCCTATACCCGATACCCCACACCCTAAATCTGAAACCCTAAATCTCGAACGCCGCACCCTCGACCCCGAGGCTCGTGTAAGGGAAGTCCGGTCTCCTCGAGGTGCCGGTTCGGTCAGTACTACTTGGAGGATTATGGGGAGTTATAAACAGGGTTTATGACTTAAGGGCTGAGTAAGGTAGATTTGTTACGGCAAGCTTCCAGGGTTTTGTGTGGCTTCGTTTGGAGCTTCGACGCCGGGGTCCCCCACACTTGCTGAGGAAAAGCCACTGCAACCGGATCACGGACCAACAAGTGCTCCGGACTCTTCTTATTTTGGCGTCCCTGGCGCGCACGCACTGCCGGGGCTGCTCAGACATGGCAGGCACAACGTTTGCTCCGGCCTCGTCCAGCAGGTCATCCTCCCAAGCCCAAGTGTGGGAGTAGGGAACTGAGACGCCGCCAGTAGCAGAATGGTCGGGCTTGTCCTCGACTTCTTCGCCTGGCTGGCTGCCCGTCCGGGTGACCGCCGCGTTTCGACGTAACTGAGTTCCATGCAGACCCATCCATTCGCCTTGAGAACGTCCATGGCCTTCTGGATCTTTCCGATACCTTTGCAGCGAGGTTCGCATCGAGTGTGCATATGGACCTCCGGAGCGTCTGAGAGCTCTGCACGCAGCTTATCCATGACCTCTCGGATTTTGCGCCAGCGAGCTTCTGCGAAGTCCCAAACGGCGTAGAGACGATCTGATGGGCGTTTGCTCGAGCACGCAGTCGATATTTCTCGAAATTCAGTGCTCATGCATGTCAGCTCGGGACTTCGCTCGTCGGCTGTCGCGGACGTCCACTTCTTCAGCTGGACATGGGAACACGTCGCGGTGATGGTTGCAACTTGAAACGAGGCAGCGACTGCTTTCTCGTTAGCATGTTGCGCTGCAATTTCTGCAACAGCTCAGGAGACCGAATCTGGAGTGGTTTGCGAATAAAGGGGACGTCCACACACGGCCCCACCCTGCATGCGATGTTGGGCAGAATGCACTTGAGGAACGCATATATGAGTTCTGCCGAGATGAGTTGTTCCTGATGAACAAGCCGGGCTGCTCCCGCGAACAGGAAGATTGGACGACCCTCGAAGCCTTTATTGCGTACCGGTGACCCTGGCCGACATACTTGGCCCCAAAAGTCGTGAATGGTATCGGCTTGGGCCAACAGAAGCATGCCGAAGTTGGTCGTGGGCACGTGGATCTGTTGCTTCCTGGACGTAATGCTGCGTGGCCCGTAATCATTGCCATTTTGGCTTTCCAGCACATAATGAAGATTCACCTTGCCTGGGCTGGGCTCTGTGTTGCGCAAGGCGTGGGCTGTGAGCAGCATGAGCCAGCATTCGGGACTGGCCCAGAAGAGCTTGCCATCGGTCTCCTGCATGCGCTCCACAAGGTCAGCGTCGCTGGCTTGTGCAATGTGCAGACCTTTGGCAGTGTCTGCGTGGGAGAATAAACAGCGATGGGTTTCCAGCACTGAGCGTTCGCCATCAACACCTGTGAACCACGGCGTCACGAACCCACGCCACAACGGACTATTGCCGGCAGCCGAGTCGCAGATAACCTGGGTCATACAACGAGGTCTTGTGCGCCTGTCCCTTTTGATTGGGTCGAAGGTGGCAGGAAGATCTGCGTGGCAGGCCCAACCAGCAAGCGAGTAAAAGAAGCCAAAAACGAGTTCGGGGGCGACATCAGCCGCAGAAATCAGAATACATGCAACGGCCAAAGGAAAAGGACAGATGCCGACAATATCGAGAGGCGAGGTGCACGCATCTGCTATTCCTGCCATGGACGAATCTAGTTCTGCTGTTCCCGTAGAAGAGCAAGCTCCTCCTCGTACAGGTCCGCCCAAGTGAGGTGGAAGAGCGCAGGCCCCAACGGCGGCTGGGCAGGCAGCATCAAGAAGCTACGCTGTAGGCGCTCCATCAGTGGCACAATGTGCGCCATGGGCGCCACCTCTTGCTCATAAACCACTTGAGTGAAATGTTGGGCAGCATTGCCTGCAAACTTCCAGTAGTGGACTGCCGAGGAGTACATAGGGAGCGGCAATGGCATGTTTTTGCTGTTGAGCATTCTGTGCTTCCAGCACCACGCGCTGCGAGCAAATGCCTTGAGTCGGCCATCCGGAAAAATCAGCTGCACGTTTTGATTGATCGACCGGAGGCAGCCGGAGTTTGCGGATATCTGGCGAGCCACTGCCATCAAGTCCGTCTCGGTGACGAGCGGCTCCTCGGAGGAATGCTCTGCCGAGGGCACCCCGCCGCTCATCTTGCTGAATTCGCCCGTTAGACTGCCTCCAATCTCTTCGATGCGGCAGTTTAGGACCAATTCTTGCGGCGGCACCTCTCTCATCACCACAAAATGCGGAGACCGACCAGCGACCCAAAAAACGTCAACCTTTTCAATCATGGTAGGACCTACTCAGCTACTAAGTAAATAGGGTTTATGGGGCTCGTCTAAAGGATCGATAAGGGCTCCACAAGGGTTCTACAAGGGTTTAGGGTGGTTTAGGGCCCTAAACCACCGGAAGCGGATACATGTATGGCTCTTGCGGCAAGTCCCTGGCCTGTAAATGCTAAATTTCTGAAGCTTCCTCCTCCACCAAGGAAGAATTCAAACCCTAGACCCAAGCCCTGAACGCTAGGCCCTATACCCTAAGCCTTTACTCCTAAGTCCTAAACCCGAAGCCCGAAACCCTACCCAAAACCCAATGCATCTAGGATATGGTCATCTGGAAATTAAATAACAGCCCTGGGCCCTAGGTCCTAAACCCTTAGTCCTAAGTCCTAAACCCGACGCCCTATAAACCCTAAACCCAATGCCTCTAGGATGTGGTCCTCCAAAAATCAATCGTCAGGTCTTCAAGTTCCGCCCGGCGCAATGCTCTGCATATGCCTGCCCCCTTGTAGCAGTAGAGGCACTCATAAGAACACCGCGAAGACGGGAGTCATGCCCCGTGCAAGAATGTCTTCAGGATGTCGCTCAAATGAGTCGTGCTCTCGGCGCAAAAATCACGGGCAACCGCATAGTTGCGTGCCACGCCTGCATAGCCGCACCTGGCAGGCCGGAGGGCCACGAGATGCAGGTCTCATCGGCCGCCAGACCTTCCCAGAGAGCCCAATACCTCTTAATTAAGAAATATAGCTTAAATCAAAATATGAAGCCCTATATAACTTAAGCCATATTCCTTAATTAAGGGGTATTGGGCTCTCTGGGGAGCTTCGGGTGGTCTCTATGCCCAAGCCCTGCTCCCTCCGAAACTTGTGCGTAGCTTAGAGTTAAAGTTTAGGGAAAAGGCCCGGGCTTAGGGTTTCCCACTTGTGGTGCACTTCGAATAGAAGTTCTAGCAAGAATAACGAGGATGAGGAAGGTCTGCTACATGGTCTGTGGTACATGGGTGGTTGTTAAAATTCGGGTCCCTTTGTTGGGTCCTTATTGTAATACGGCACCTAATATTTAGGGTACCCGAAAAGGGACCCTAATGTTGACAACCACCCACATGTTTTTATACCTGCAATAATGGTCAGCCAAGATGGTGCTGGCAATTATTCATTCCATTTATTCCCTGCATGCCATCATTTGCGCACATAGCCAAGGCTGTGTGAGCGCCAAGCCCTAATCCACAGGCTGTGGGACCCGGCCAGATGTCTTTGCAGGGCATCCAGAAAGGAGAGGTGGTTCTGGAGGAACCTTCGGCATCGGAGGCGTTTGGCTTCAGAGTTTCGGGATTTAGGGTTTAGGGTTAAGGCTTTGGGGTGGGAAACACTGAGGTGTGTTGGCCATTCAGGGCTCAAAGTTCTCGGGTTGCAGGTTAAATGTAGGGGCCTTAATATTTAGAACAGGGTTTCGGGGCATATTCTACCATAACACATTATAACTATAGTCAGGAGCCCCCACAATAGTATTGGTAACTATTCATGCCCCTATATTATCGCGTAGTTGGGCAGGATTCAAGGGTTAGCTTCGGCAATGATGCATTCTAAACCCTTCCCCTTGACCCCCGCCCCACCCAACAGATATTGTTTCGCATCTGGGTCAAGCTGCCCGGCACCGTAAAATCCCTGAGCTCGCAACCCTAAGCATCCGTACAACGCTATGAAGTCTTCTGGCAATCTACTTGGAGGTTTCATGGGTATTTATACGTGGAGTTGTAAGTCCCCTAACACAGGTCATAAGTATAGTTATCCTACTTATATCCCTACTTATAACTAGCCATGAACCTCCAAGTATACGATCTGCTCAGCCCTACATCCCTGCCTCTCGGACAGCGACCAGCTGCCCTGTACGCCGGGACCTTGAGAGGCGTTTACTGAGGGCTTTCGGCGTTTCGGATGTTGGTGTTGTCCTAGACCTAAGAGTAACTTAGGAATAACAAGGGTGCCCCTTTTGGCTTAAAGGTGATTATAAGGGAACCTAAACCCTAACAAAGGGGAATAACGGCCCACTCTGGGTCCTAGTGTCGGTTTTGGGATTTCATTGGAGCCTGCGGTTCAAGGGTGTTGGGTGTTCAGGCTTCAGGAGCTCAGCAGCAATCGAGCTCCAGCACGTGAAAACCAGGCTGGGAGATGAATCTGAAAACCGCAAACTGAGTAAACATGATTCTGGCTTACAATTAACACTTAAGATCGGGGTTTACGGTTTCAGGTAAGCATATGACGCATCATATCTCAAGAACAAACCACGTGACCCTCATCACGCGTTTAGGGTTTCGGCATGGTGCATTTTGGCTGTAAACTACTGAAATTTCGGGCTAAGCTCAAAACCAATGCTCTATGACAAGGCCTGAGCAAGGCCATAGCAACGCTTTATTAAAGAATGCTCTGAATGCTCCGCTAAACCTCTACAGAACCCTCATAGTCCGTATAGATCTTGAGTAGTCCCGACTAGTTCCCGGAAAATCACCCCAATGGGCCGCCCGGGCGCCTTCCTCATCATCCGACTCGTCCGCAGGAAAAGCCGCAAGGAGACCGGCTGCCTCCTGTGGCTTCTGGCTTTTCTTACCTTTGGTTAGTAGGGAATGGAGGAATGGGGTACAATTATAGTTACTATTACTACCACTCCTCCATTCCCTACTAACCAAAGCTAAGTTTTGGGCTTGGGAGTGTGGGGCTTACTGTAGGGGCCTTAGTAATTAGAATAGGGTTCCGTTTAAAGGGGTCTTTAGGCTTACGATAAGGGATCTATAAGGGTACCATATCATGTAGGGGCCTTAATAATTAGAACAAGGTTTGGGGGTACATTTTCAATTTCCTCAACCATAATAAGAAACCCGCAAAATCCCATTCAGATTTGTTAAGGCCCCTACATTACTTGAACCCGAATTCAGTTTAGACTCCTGACTAAAGTTTCCTCACAGAAGTCCTCGAAGTGCTAGGCTTTTGTACGGTTGAGGTCACGGTGTTGGCTTCTGCTTCTCAAAGGTTGCAGGGTTTTGGGAGCACGGGTTTAGGTGTGTAGGAGGTGCGAGACTGAAACATATAAACTTTGGTGGATTGCCTAGACTATCTTTTGGGGTTCCTTGTTATAAGTGTACTAAGTATATAGTATATAGTATAATATTTCCCAGAGCTCTATTCTAATTATTAGTGCCCTTGTATTAGGGCTTAGGTCAGGGATGTGGCGTTTTATCACGGTGGGGGCTTGTGTGTGTCGAGTTTTGGGTTGACGTTGGGGGAGTCTAGGGGGTACCTTATTTGGGAGTTTCCGAAAATTGGGGGTACCCTATTTTGGGGGTCCTTATAATGAGGATCCTACTATTTAGGGTACTATTTTAGGGTCCCCTATTTTCGGAAACTCCCATTTCTGAGGGGGTTCTGGGAAGGTGAACTGCGCGTATCAACTGAACGGAATTCAGGGTGCATACACAAGGCTACTTAACACCTGAGGCTCAGCATTGCCTGTGCGTGTGTGCTTCGTTCTTGCCTCTGGCCTTGTGGGTTCACGTGCGGGTTCAGGACATACCCAGACCTTCCAAAATCCTTTAATGGAATATACCTCAGATCATAGTGGGACCCCTCATATGATTTACCTCTAGCCGAAAAGACCTACCCTAAAACGGTAGGCCCTTTCGGCTACAGGTAAGGCATATTCCTTAATTAAGGAATATACCTTAAGTCATAGTAGGATCCCTAAGATGATTTAAGGTATATTCCTTCATTAAGGGATTCTGGAAGGTCTGGGTATGTCCTGAAACCCCCAAGGAGCCGAAAGGGGAATATGGGAGCTTCCGAAAATTAGGGGTACCTTATTCTGGGATCCTTTAAAGGGGTTACTATAAGGGCACTATAAGGGTTCTCTACGGGGTTTAGGGTTTCCGAAAATTAGGGGTACCTTATTCTGGGATCCTTTAAAGGGGTTACTATAAGGGTACTATAAGGGTTCTCTAAAGGGTTTAGGGTTTCCGGGGTACCTTATTCTGGGATCCTTTAAAGGGGTTACTATAAGGGTACTATAAGGGTTCTCTAAAGGGTTTAGGGTTTAGAGTTTCCGAAAATTAAGGGTACCTTATTCTGGGATCCTTTAAAGGGGTTACTATAAGGGCACTATAAGGGTTCTCCAAAGGGTTCAGGGTTTAGAGTTTCCGGAAATTAGGGGTACCTTATTCTGGGATCCTTATCATAAGGATCCTACGATTTCAGGGTACTACATTAGGGTCCCCTATTTTCGGAAACGCCCATATTGCTAGCAAGTATACCGACCCCCCTCCCCTATATATATATATATATATATATATATATATATATAGTCGGGTTGGGGTTAAGGCAAATCAGGGCTCAGGCGCTAAGTCAGGACGCAGCCTGAGTTTAGACATGGGTGGTTGTAAATATTGGGGTCCCTTTTTGGGTCCTTATTATGATACGGCACCTAATTAATATTTAGGGTACCCAAAAAGGGACCATAATTTTGACAACTACCCACATAGAACTTTGGGGTTTTGTTGTTTCGGGTTTAAAGTTCCGGGCTATTTTTTTTAACGCCCCAGTTCTGCACAGCTGTCCAGCGAGTAGAAATGCGGTGCAGGCTGGGCTTACCTAGACCCCCCTTAGAAGCACATTAAAACGCACATTCTTAATATTCTTTTTGGTTTTGTATGAACAAAAATGAAAATAGGTCCTAAGGAGACTATAGGTACATGCACAGCACACACAAGCGACTTACGGCTTGTCACTCCGCGACACGGCCGGCACAAAGACTAACTGCTACACAACCCCACATGGAAGTTTCCGAAAATTAGGGCTACCTTATTTGGGGGGTCCTTATAACAAGGATCCTACTATTTAGGGTACTCTATTTGGATTCCCTATTTTCGGAAACTCCCACGTCATACAGTGGGCTCAAGGTTTCGGGTTTGGGGTTTAGGGATTCAGATCCAGGTGTTTGGGGACCTCGCTGTGAATGCCTTCTGTAGGTCTAGGGTTTGGGGTTTAGGGTTTTAGGGTTGGGGGTTTAGGGTTTCAGGGTTTGAAGCAGGAACTGGATTAGTGAGTGTCCAACCACACAACGAGCGCACTTTTTGGTCTGAGCCCAAGACGTCTGTCGTACAGGGTGCGTTCAGAACTAACTCAAAAGACTACGCTCGCATGAGGACATGTCAACACGGCACTTCAAGACAGGGAAATTTCACACCCGTCTTATCTGTAGTGTGACGTCCGAATCATGCTCGAATTATGGCCGCTTTGGGCCAAGCCTACTTCACCGGATTATACCGGGAGCTTGCGCAGTCAACCGAGCCGAGTGCGGCGACTCAAGGCTCCAGGCTGAGTTCTTCAATCGCGAAGCGGAGTGCTTTCGGTACTCTCGGTATTCTGTGCGGCTTGCGCGGGCACATCGAGCACCTGAACGAGATTGCGATCAATGCTGTGATTGATCAGAAGCGGTTTCATACTCTTAGTCAAACAATCCGCAAGTTGTAAATGCGTCGGTATCCATCTCAACTCATCGCCATAAGGATGGTACAAGGCGTGCGTTAGCTCGTCCTCTTCCCAGAGTCCTTGGCGGAGTCCAGACATCTCTATGGCAAGGCGTTTATCCTCGCAAGACTTTGGAATCGACGCAGTCAAGTGATCCGAAAGGGACCTGCAGTCCGTATACTGCAGGTGGAACATCGATCTCTTGGCGACTTCTTCCCAGTTCTGTGACCGGGGCAATTTGCCGAGCAGTTCGAGTACTGCTGCTCGAATGCGGTCTCCATGCTCTATGGCATGTTGCAACGAGTAAGCCTCACACTGGAGTGTGGCGCGACAAACCCGTTTCATGGTGGACGAGGAGAACGAAATGAGGTGCATCTCATGCGTTGGTGCGTTCTTGTCCACCGCCGACTGTGCGGAAGTGAGATAGTGGAAACGGCCTCTCTGCGACTTATGGTTCGCCTCTCCTGCAAAGGAGGCATCGCAAAACGTGACGACCGCCAGCTCCCCTGTATTCCAAGGTAACTTAGCGCTGTACGTGATCGGCCTATCCGCATCTCCTAACGCCAGTGCTACTACGCGGTTTGCTTCACGGAGCGTATCCACCGTGGCTGTCGTAACACGCTGCTGCAAAGCATTCACCCTATAGGCAAGATCAGGTCTCGTGGCGCGGGCCACCCAAGCCAGCGATCCTATGACGGATCTCAGCGCTGTGCGCTGGCCATTCGAGACTGGAGTCGTGCCCTTTTCAGACTTATGTATATCGATCGGGCGAATTGCACGCGTGTTATCCCTACAGTTTATACTGATGGTCCCATCGGCGCTTTGCACATACTCGCGTCCGCAGAAACGGAACTTCTCAGTCTCTATGCGACCGATCTTAAACTTATCCAGCAGATTCTGGATAGCCGGCTCGCCTTCGGCGGTAGCAGCCCACAGGAAATCATCCACGTGGGTGCACAAGCAAGCGCACAAACGACCACCTTCTCCTGTAATATAGTACAGGGCTGACAGAATTTGCGAGGCATTTAAGCCAAATTCTCGGGCGCTCTCCTTTATACGGAGGTAAAGGTTCCGACCCGCGTCGGTCGTGCCGTACACGGGTACTCGGGCAATCATATGCCCGGCTCGCTGAATCTCTGCATCGGGCACACCCTTAGGGTGTTTAGGAACCCGAAGAATGAGGAGGCGCTCAAGGGGTTTCCCTTGGAAGTATGCGTTCGTTATATCGGCTGCTTTGAGCCGCAGGGCCAACGAAACCGCCCATGAACACAGAAGGGCTATACCTTCCGGCTCGGCCGTGGGGCTGTCTGCCCTGATATCCTCCTCATTCGAGATATGCTCGAAGTTTCCACATGCGACCAAGCGTGCTTTCCACTTGGGAGTGTATGCTGGCGTCCCCTTTAGGTGTTCATTCTTATCGGTGAGGACCCATTTGGTGGGGATACACACGTGGCCAGCCTTTGTAAGCTCCTTAAACTCCTTGTCTGTGCAAGGGACCACTGCGTTGAATTCAGTGTACTTCTGCCATTCAGTTTTCATGGCAGCATCCAGCCCCAGCTGTACCTCTACAGGGCTTTATGGTAATCCAGGAGCGAGGCCATGTAGCCAGCATCGACATTAGAGCCGATGGCGTCTTCCCCATCTGGGGTGAGAGCAAAGGCCTTGGATTCCGCCGCTCGACTATCCGAGGGCTCAGCTGCTGGCACTGTCGTGCCAATCGCAGCTGTGTGCGATGCTACTGCCAGTCCGTCGTCTTCCTCAGGAATGTAGTGACACGGATGGGCTTCTGGCAGTCCGTTAGCACGTATGTGCTCGGCAAGTTTCGAATGTTCGAGCCATATGTGCTGGGCGATATTTCGCCGATGGCATCGCCGCCAACTGGCCTCCGAACACAATAGAAGTATTCGGTGAAAGTCATCGTGGGCCTCGCTAACTATTCTAGCGATCGTACAGAGCCCTTGGTCTGTTTGCAGATTGGCCTCAATCCCGCCCCGATTCCTGTTGCCTAACTCGGGGGCGTGACTGTACACAACCCCTTTTGCAAAGCATGTGGCGGAAAGCTCATCACAATTGTATTGTGGATGCCGAACGCTGTACGGATGGCTTCTGCAATCTACGATTTCCTTAATCCCGTACTCGTGGATGCGCTCTAAGAACGTCTCGATGGGAAGATCAGAGTGACCCATGGTGTATATCCCATCGCCTTTCCTGCCAAAGGTGTTGGGCGCATCCCTATATATAGGGTAGCCTAAGTCTGACAAAAGCTGTATGTCATCTTTAGACAACTTACCGAGATCACTCACCGTGTATGCGGAGAGACTGTATCTTTCTCCTACAAACGGCGCGACCATGTGCACGTCCTTCGGGCGAAACTTAAGAACCTTGTTCTTAGTATCATGGACGGTGCCATACATTGTCGTGTTTTGAACACGCACGGGGGTTGTACCCGTGGCTTCTTCCACCCATAGGCCGCCTCCACGATACTCGCCCACACCTATAGTGTAGTTATACGAGCCAGGAGTGTTCGCTAGGTCTCTATGGGCCTCTGCGCCTCTGTTGGTAAGCTGAACGCTACTCCACTGTGGGAGATGGTGACCGGCTTGCATACTGTGATGCAAGATGTAGTGGTTGAGGTACATGGCGAACGACGGTCTCTCGCGCGTTGGTCCAGAGACACCAACAAGACCACCGTGCCGATATACTCCCACCGCGAGGGCTATGCTCCCGGGATCTCCATCATCTAGGAGCGGGCGCGTGTACGCCTCGCGTCGGTCGCGGTCATAGGCACGAAGGAGGGCCAGACACTCATCTGGGGAAAAACCCTGAGTATCTATCAGGCCTTTTGCCATGATCTCTACTTGATCAATCTCTTCCGCAACTAGTGCATCATCACGGCCTCCTACTGGCGATCGCGACCGGGCGGTTTCGCCCGTCTTATCTTTGGCGCGAAACCTTGCAGGCGTAGATGGCGCTGGCATCGGTGTGCCGGGCATCATCGCTGGCGTCGATGGTGCTGGCATAGGCACATCGTGCGCGACTGCCGGTGTAAGCGGGGCAGCTGCAGCCACTGGACGTGGCGTCGCTGGTGCTGTGACCGGATCTGCTACGCGCTCATCCTGGAACCTTTGTTCCGGCCCATGGACAATGGCTTCCGGAAGCACTGGTTCTCCTGCCAAAACGCGATGCGCTGCAACTTCAATTTCATCAGCCGGGCGCATCTTCCTAGCGTTCACAAGTACAGGGATATTCTCGTGTAATACCCAGTACGCATTCTCTGCCTCACGTCCTATGACGCGGCTAACCGTGGACCACACGACACCTGGGCTGCCAGGGACGTTATCCCGACGGTAGATAACTAAATCACCAACCTTATAGTCAGTGTCTAGAGGGGCTGCATTACGCTGTAACGCTTTGGCCACCTTGCGGGAAGTCTCTAGATGAACAAAGGCCTTTTTGGCTTCCTGCCGTGCTCTGTGCCGAATGTAATATACACTCGTCTCATCATACTTGGTGAACAATGTACCAAGGCTTTCGGACTCATCTAGCACGGAACCCGGCGTTCGAGGCTGCTTTCCCAACACGTGTTGTGCTGGGCTAAACCCTTGGTGCCTACTAAGCTCGTTCTTAGTGGTAACACTCTCGTTAACGACCGCCTCCATCTCCTCGATATTCGAGGGCTGAGTCTCCTGCGCGACTTTTCTGATGATGGCCTTAGCAAGTCCACCATGGCGTTCGACCTTTCCAATAGTCTGCGGACTCTCAAGAGGGGCGTTCTTATGGGTTATACCATGCTGTGCCAAATACTCTGAAAATTCTCCCCTGAAGTGCGTCCCTCTGTCAGTGGTTATGACTTTGGGATGTCCAGCCCAGCTGATCCACCTGTCAATCAGGCATTTCACACACTGGCGGGCACTTGGGTTACCACCCCCAGATTTCACGAGCACAACTTGCTGGAAACTTGTTCCCATGTCAACTATATTGACAGCGGTATAGCGATTTCCATAGAAGTCTTTGACCTCTAGCGCATCCATACCTATCGTATGGTTGAACTCCTTTGGGAACACGCTGTCGCCTGCGACAGGGTGATGCCTGGGCACTGGAGCTGTGTCCAGGCAGACCTTACACTTGTAAAGTCCGGCAGCGGCGATGAAATCCTTGCTCGCCCGGGCCTGCTTCAGAACCTGAACCAGGACTGCGTTTGGCAGATGGCCAAACGATCGGTGCAGGCGCCTTATAGCTACCCGGACTCGTTGCGGTAACGATCTCCACGCCGCTCGGCGCTCTGCCTCTGTATTCGGAGTTCCGGGGAACGGGAATTGTTCCAAAATGAGGCGTTCTCTTTCCTCGGGCGTCAGTGCGCCACCGGCATCATCCACCCCATCAGGGGCACCTCGCTGAGGCATCTCAGCATCGGGCACCAGCTCTGCTTCGCTGATGTCCTCAGGATCTGTGTCCTGGGCGTCGCCGACAAAGCAAGTTCGGCTAAATGCGTTGATATAGTACTCCTCAGAAATGGTACGACAAAGGTTCCAAAAGTCAGTACTATCCGTATCAACATAGCTACGGGGTATATACCCGTAAGACTCTGACCATGCTTGGAAGAGGTCCAAAGCCTTTCCAATCTCTGGGCCTATGCCTGAGATATGCATGTCTCCCCTCAAGGTAACAGTGTCCTCAAGCATTGGATAGCCGTTCGGGGTAACCAATATGATCGGAATGTTGAGGGTATCGGCTACACACTCAAGCTCCAAACACAACTCCTCTGTGGAAGTCTCAAACCTGGCAACCACGAGGCCCGGTGGCCCGTTCTGCCTCTCGTTGATCACGCTCGCGAGGACCTGTGCCGAGGGTTCATGCAATCTAATCAGGTGATCAGCTTCTCGCATGGCAGCGTTGTACACGATTGCCTTTAAGACTTCGTCCCCCGCTACCATTTCGGTAAGGCTTGAGGTGAGGTACTTGGACTGGGCCTTGCTAAGCTTCTTTAAGCTAGCGGCTGAGGGCCCATAGGCTGCGCTGCTACTGTGGGGCAGGTCTTCGGGAGGATCAGGGCTTGGAAAAGAAATCTGGCTGGCTTGTCCTACCCACTCCCCACTGCAGACGGCCATGTATGCTTCGCGCTCTGCTCCGTCCTCATCCATGGGTGAAACTTCACCCTCCGGGGCTGTGCCCGGGCCGGCAGAGGTGGCGATGCGCGAAGCCCGCGGGTCTGTGCCCGGGATGTACACGGCACTCAAGGCATCTGTGTCCTCGATCTGGTGGGGCACTGTGGCCGCGTCGAACGCCAAGGGAAACACCCAAAGCGCGACGTATGCGCCGTCCTCCGACGGTTCTTGCGTCGGGCATGCTTGCTCGGCTCCACCGGTTTCGGTGGGCAGCTTCTCGGAGACTGACCCCGGCGGAAAGCATGCGCCTTCATACGTCCAACTGGTACCGTCGGAGGGGTCCAGATGGGAAAACAAGTATCCTATGGGATCTATGTCCCGTAGCTTGCCCGTCGGCTTATACGAACGGCCTGTGTGGCGGGTGACCACAGTGCACTTTATGTTGTGCCGCTCGCTGAGTTCGTGGTGATTTTTATCACCAGCCCAGAAACGTCTCGGTGCATATGGACCGATCCAGCACGCTGGCGCCTGCTTCTCGCGCATCACCTCGTATAGGTCGGTCAGGACACCATCAGGGAAGTCCTGAAACACGATGCGCCTGTTCCACCCGAAACCTGTGTCGGGGCTAAGTCCAATGGCACCAACGTCGATGGCCAGGATCCTCTCGTCGATTTCGACGAGCTTGCCCTGCCCTGGGGGCTTCGGAAACTGACGACGGAATTCTGCCCATTCCGCGTCATTCCACTCGTCCGACGGCCTATCGCCGTGAAAATACCACCATGACTCTCTGGCCGTCATGGGGCGGTGAGGATTCTCTCGCTCTGGAAACCTATTGTAACCAGCACTGCCTCGGAAGCGCGGTGGCTCCGGCGGCTCAGGCGGGCGCCTGCTGCCAAGGTTGCTCCTGGGTCCCGGTGGATCCCAGTCTCCCGCACCTGTGCCGTCGTCGTACTCGACCTCGTCGTACACGCTGTGGGGTGCCGTCTTGCCTTTGCCCTTGCCTTTGTCGGGCTCATAATCCACCTCCGGCCGTGCAGAGGGGCGAGGATTCGTGCGCTCACGCTCGGGAGCTGTGTCCCGGCCTGCAGCACGAATGCGTTCGGGCTCGGGAGCTGTGTCCCGATCCGCACGGTCACCTGGGTCGCGGACGCGACCCCAACGGGAGGTGCGCTGGCGAGTCGGAGCCTCGGACCTATCCCGAGGTCTGGAGTCCATTCGCCGTCTCTCTCGGGTACGGTCACGGTGATGGCCCCTGCTCGAGGAGGAACTATCCCTCCGCCTGCGACGCGATCTGGAGCGGCGCGTAAGCCTCTTGAGCTCCGCCTCGGCCCTATCGGCCCGGTGTTCCGCGTCTTCTGCCCTCTCGCGCATGTCCTGCAGCCGATCATACGCATTATCGCGCTGCCGCTTCACGTTGTTGAGGGCCTCTCTCAAGTCACTTATAGTGCTTTCCTGGCAGCGATTCGCATCGGTGAGGTCGTGGACCTCGGCCTCGAGCCTGCGAATCCGGGCCGACGACCCTGTCGGCGTCGCTGCGCGGTCCTGTGCTCCACCGGACTTTGCCGGCGGCGGTGCTGGTGTATCCTTCGGCCTCTCTATGGGGGCCGCTCCGCCCTTGGCTGACGCACCTACGCTAGAACTAGCAGGGTTAGGACCCGAGCTAAAAGTAACCGAAGGCAGGCGTCCTCCAGGGGCTGTGCCCTGTGCACAGTTCATCGCCGCAGTGAGCGAGTTCGGGTCGAACTTAGCCACATACGATGTATGTGTCTTGCCGACCAGCCCCATGCGGGTTGCAGCCTGATACGCGGTTTCGCCTGCCAGGGGAGGCCTATCAAGGGGGCCTACCCCCGTCACCGGTGCCTGTATGCGGCCCTCTGCAAGCAGCTGTGCATGAAACCGCTCAGCATATGTAGGCTGATCATCGGGGCGTGCACACTGCGGCTCCACGACAAGGATGCACTCATTATCCTCTGGTCCGTCTGTGCGGACAGCGTCGACGAAGGACCTCGTAAGCTCCTCGACCTCCTGGGCTATGCCAGGGGCGCGGTGCAAACACTTGGGACACTGTCCTTTGCACGCTTTGCTGCCCATGAACGGCCAACTGTTCGCTGCACTCATGTGAGTGAGGCTGACGGAGCAATCTGGCACGAGCTCCAAAAACGTCGCATGGGTAAGGATACCCGCCGCAACAGATCTATGTCTGTTGGCTTTGCAAACGACATGCACGGCAATGGACCGAATCCCAGCGTCCTTAGCGTCAAGGACGTTCGCCACGATGTGCCTGACGTGGGCGATCAAGTTGGGATGGTCTGCGTGCTCCCGAATTATATCGGGGTTTGACCCAACATGCTTTGTGCGGTCGCGCTGTTCGTCGTTGCGCTGTTGGGCTTCTGCAGGCGTCAGATCGTCTTTCCGATCGTCCTTTAGCCACACCATGTCCAACATCACTAGCATATAGCTAGTGGCAGATGCATACGTCGTGATCGCATGCGTTTCCATCTCTTCGTGCTGTGCGAAGAGCTCGGCCGCCGTCCACTTCCCTCTGACGCGTTGCAGCCAGGCATGGTGCTCATAGCCCCAGGTAAAAACATCAATAATGATGTCCGGGTTCGCTGTGTCCCCCTCATAGTACGGCAGCAAGGCCAAATCCGGATTATACACGGATGCTGGGAGAGGAGTGTCGAGCTCCGGACCATGGGGTCCTCCACCTGCCATTATAACCAGGGGCCTGTTGTGCGGGTCCTTCTTCACAACCGCATCGAACTCGGCCAGCTCGCGGTGCCCTCGTGCAATCTCCTTCGGATGCACTGTGGCACGGGCTGCTGGCGGTATCCCTGGGCTATCCCCAGGCCTAGCCTTCTCTATGGGAGGCGCTTTCTTTGGCAAGCCACTTCCAGGCGGCGCCTTAGGCGCAGGCGCGGCGAAAGCAGGAGTGATCACCGGTGCGGCACTGTGGCCGACCGCAGGGGAGGTCGCCATGGCACTGTGGCCAGGGTCCGGCGCTGCTGAAATCTTCGGTGCAGCCTTTGCCGTCGGGGGCGCCTTCTTAGGCAACTGCCCCTCTGCTGCGGCCATCGCGGCGGGCTCCGTGTCTCCTACGGACGTGCCTACCATGCAATGGTTCGGGAACGCTACGCTTATGCGTCGCTTAGTGTTGTTGCGATTCTCAGCTGTCGTTGTGAAGCTGTGACCGTGGCCTACGCCTACAGTGCTATGACCATGGCCTGCATCTACAGTACTGTGACTGCGACTTGTCGCCACTGCGTCATCTGCCGCTGTTGCATCTCGGGGTGTGCTCACAGACTCTGAGTGAGCTAAGGCGGCGGCGGCGGCAGACCTAAATATAGGAACTGGCGGCGAGGGGATTTGGAAGCTCTTTATGAGACGGGGTTGTTTCACCTGGGTCAAACCTTCTGTTATGTTTATGCATAACAGCCCTGAGTCATGTGTCCGACACAGCTTGATCCTAATGATGCTGTCCTCAGAAGGAAGTCGAACACCACACTCACCAAACCGAAGATCCTTGGTTATACCAAGTTGGGCCTGGGCGTAAAGGGACAAAAGGAGAGGGGCTGTACCCTTAATCTCATGTGAATCAAGGACGCCCGGAACTCTCAAGTCCTGCTCCAATCCCATTATAGAGAAAGGTATGGTCCTGCTACCCAGGGTTTCGGTAGCACCGCTAAGACCCTTGAAGGTACGATTGCCCTCAGGTTTAAACCTCGTGCTGTAACCGAAGTTCGCAAGTTTCCCCGCCGCGTTTGCTATCCAATCGCTACCGTGAACAGTCGAGTTACAGCCCTCATCCAACACGGCGTATACGTGCTTATCCTCGTAGATATTTACTACGGGCAAATCAACCAAAGCCGGATGGATATCTGTGACCCCCTCAGTGAAAGCCACGAAGGCGTGCCTCGTCGCGGAGGCCCTCGAAGAGCGCGATCTCGCCGACGCCACTTCCCAACTGTTGTTGGTCGATGGCGCAGAGTGATCATCTAAGGCCTCTTGCAGGTATGCGAGAAGGTCACCGCGGGATATCACGGGCTCGGTTACGAAGTGACCCTCTATGGTCTCTTGAAACTGGGCAATAGCCGGAACTACTACCTCTACGGGGAGGCTATCCCCCGTGCTGCCGACTATGCTGCGCAGAAGATCGAAGTCCAGGGTGTTGGACTCCCGCAGCACTGTGGCTGCGTCATCCCTAGCCTTTCGCTCGGTCTGCGGCTGCTCATCTAGAAGCATCCCACAAAGCTTGCACTTAATGCGGGAGGTCTTCCTACTGCTACCCGACCTCTCGGTGGAGGTGTGGGGGCATGTGGCCTGGTCTATGACAGGCTTCTCTTTCTTCGTCTTAGTGACGGTGCCGCATTTCTTACAGGTCCGCATGTCTATGTATGCGTTACTCCCCGACTTGTTGAACTCCTTGCAACCTCCCCGGCATTTCCGGGGGCCTTCGCTGGACGAAGCAGCTGACGCGGCGAGGCGAACCTCGGGCTGAAAGGGTTCAGGCGGGGGTTCCTGGCTGAGGGGAACATCCCTTCTCGTGATGCTAATGGGGTTATCATCACGCACATCGAAGTACTCCGTGACCCAATCCAAGAAATCGGCCAAATTTATGGATGGGCACTTCTGCGTGCGTCCCCAAAGAACATACCCAGGAAACGTATACAAGACACGCTCATAAGTCAGACCCTTATGCTGACCAAAGGAGAAAACGCGATCGGAACCCTCAGGCGGGCTGTCACGCATGATCCTAGCGGCGGCTGTGCGCCGAAGCTGTGGTGAGAAGAGGGTTTCATTGCCGCGGCCTTTGCCGGTATTGGTCTTTGAGGGAGTCAGCTCAAGGTTGGCTGGGTAACCCTCGAGCCTACCAGCGCTCGCATTCGACAGATGGACACACTCTGTGTCATCCTCCTCCACTGCGGCGAAATACGCCTGGGGCTTCGGCGTCGCCGACTTTGCGGCTGCGTTGGCAGTTCCCCCAGACTGTGCTGGGGTTGTGGTGCCCTTGGGGCCATTGCCCTTACCGCTAAACTTGCAGGCAGCATCTCCGGCCCAATGGCCGATCACACCGCACTTCAGGCACCTACTCTTTGCCTTAAGCTCTGCCAACTTGGCCTTACGATCAGCAATGGTCAAATTGCTACGCACGACTTTCCCTCCGGATTTTCCGGAGGACTTGCCCTTGTTCTTCCCTTTTCCTTTTCCTTTCGCCTGGGCAAAGGCGGTCTGTGCCGCGTACGCAAGCTGAACTGACTCGGCATAGGAATCATCCAAATCGTCAATCTCAGCTTCATATGCCACTGCCGTATAGGCGTTGAGTTGCAATGCTAGATCTTCATCATCAATCCATTCATCCGCATCATCTCCCCCAGACGCTGTGGCCTGGTATGCTTCTTCACCGTAGCCGTCACCGTAGCCTTCCGCGGATTCCTGTTGTTCCTGGTGACCATACTCTGCGGCACTACCATCATACCCCATATAGCCGAACTTAGGGTACTGAGGCTTAGCGTCGAAACGTCTCCAGGTCTTACCTGGGCCACTAGGGTCCTTCTGGGTAAGAAGACGTTCTTTCATGTGCACCACTGAGTGATGCTGAACAAGGACGCGTGCGTACTCATCCACGGTGTGTACGCGGGCGGCGGTCTTGACCATTAGCTGTTCGTTCCTTTCCAACCCTGAAAGCTCAACAAGGAGATTAGCCCTCATTGCTTCAGAAAGGCGGATATCAGGATCTAGCTCACGCAAGGTCGACCACCACCGCTTTCGGCGGGCTATGTAAGACAACATAGGCTCGCCGGGTTGCTTTGCAAGTGGGCCCGTCAGGAGCTGTCCCTGACGGAAAAGTTCGGACGCCTCTTCAGATTGAAGAGGGAAGGCTTGCCTCCTGATTTCTTCTATCAGGTAGTCGACGCCATCATGGCGAAGCAGACGTTCCAGGCCGACGTCGCGAGCGATGCAAAAGGCGTCTCCTCGGAGACCCTCCAAGATCTTGCTAACGCATTCGCTCATATCAAGCGACTCGTCCTTAATGTCTTGCAAGGTGTACACCGCCGGATCTGTGTCCGGCTCTTGCTCATCGTCGCCCGCCACTTGGCTGGGGTGCGACGGCAATGACTCCGCATCCTCATCTTCTGCCTCGGACGCGGGCTTAGTCCGTTTTGCGCTGGACGGACTGGCGGGTATACCGCTGCTTCCATCACCATCTGTGGGCGATGCACTGGTCCCCTGACTTGCCCTGCCACGCCACTTCCTTGGTGACTCGCTCTTGGCCCTTGCCGACTCGGCAAAACGCAGGTCCTTAAGAGCTTCGCGCCGCTGCTTCTCCTTATGTTGCAGCACGCGGATCTGTGTCCGGAAGCACCAATCGTGGAAGCCAGCAGCCGTACCGTCGTATATGTACGACCCGCTTTTGGTTTCTGCAGGGCTCAGGTTCTGTGACCAGAGATTGGGCTGGTAACGCAAACCTGCCACGCTCATGGCTTCAGATAGAAGGGGCCTTTGCGCCGCGACTATCACTACTCTACCCAACGGACCCCGGACCACAGGCTCTACGGGGGTGAAACACTAGTGGTTGTCCTCACAGCTCCGCTACCAGTTTGAAGCAGGAACTGGATTAGTGAGTGTCCAACCACACAACGAGCGCACTTTTTGGTCTGAGCCCAAGACGTCTGTCGTACAGGGTGCGTTCAGAACTAACTCAAAAGACTACGCTCGCATGAGGACATGTCAACACGGCACTTCAAGACAGGGAAATTTCACACAGGGTTTGGGGGTTTAGGGTTGAGTGTTAGGGGTTTAGGCTGTTGGGGGTTTAGGCCTACGTGCCGGGTATCATGGGGAACTAAAGGTTAACCTTGTTGGGTATATAGGGATCATATAGCTGCTGTACTGCCCAAAAAAGGTTAAAGGTTGCCTACTCGACTACTAGGCTAGTGAAAACCTTGAAGCCCTGACGCCTCAAACATCCCATAAACTCTGGGAAGGCCCATGACATGTCCTGAGACAACCTTTTTGACTCCTTATCACCCTAAGCTCATAATTAAACCCTGAACCCTAAACGTGTCCGTTTCAATCTGAAATTCCAAAAAGACTAAACCTAAGAGTAACCTAGGAATAACAGGGGTGCCTTTTTTGGCGTAAAGGTGATTATAAGGGAACCTAAAAAGTCTTGAAAAAGGGAATAAGGGCCTTGTCTGGGCCCTAGAAGAACAACCCGGAGCCCTGCCTCGTGGCTTGCGAAGCGCACGTAGCCCTGTTGGATGAGTGTTTTGCAGTTTTTTTTTGGGTTGGGTTTGGGTTTAGGGTTTAGGGTTTGGGGTTGTTTTGCTTTGGGTTTTGGGGGTTTTTCGGGGGTCTTCGGGATCTGGGATTTCGGGTTTAGGGCTCGAGCTGCGAACGGAGGGGTCCAACACCGCCCAATTGCAGAATTAACCCTCTGCTTATGTAGGACGTCCTGTGTTGACTTCAGGTATTCTTCTGAATTCTTGCGAGGGTGCAAGAACTCAAAGCGCATGTGGGCCGTACATACACTCACCTTACAAACACCCTCAAACACCCTACTTCACGAAATTCGCATCGTTGAGGGCTTTACGGCTTAAAGCAGACGGCTCAACAAGAGCAGGATTCAAGTACGGTGCAACACCGAAACAATCCAAAAAATCTGCAACAACCCTGAAGCCTGAATCCTAAACCCTAAACCTGAATTAAACTCCTTCAACCCAAACCCTAAAGCCGAACCCCGCAACCTCAACCACTAAACCCTGAAGCCTACTTGGAGGTTCATGGGTAGTTATAAGTGGGGTTACAAGTAATTAGGTTAACTATAGTTATAACACTCACTAAAGGACTTAAAAACCCAACTTATAATTACCCATGAACCTCCATGTAAATTCAGGAATCAAAGCTTCCCTGCCTTGGCATTGAGCTTTCGCGTGCTCGGGTCCTGGCACAGACTTACATCAACACTCCACATCAACACTACTTGTCGGGGAGATCATGATAATTATTAGCAACAAGATAACGGTGTGTGTTATTACTACAGTTTTCTTATCATTGTTGGGCTTTAGGCCGGTTCGCGTGCCCAGTGCTTTGGGCCCTTTACTGACTTGCAGATACGGTCCTCATGAAGCACTGCGTGTATTATGCCTTCCAAGGGTGTTCCTAAATAAGAACAAAAGCCACAAGACATAATACCAAAATCAACCAAACAAAACCAATATCAAAAAAACCAAAAAACCAATACCAAAAAAACAAAAAAGACCAAACAAACCATTATTCCAGAACTGGTTGAAATTATGAATATGTATGAAAGAGTTCTGGAATATTGTTTTTTTTTTTGTGTTTTTGATTTTTTTGGTATTGTTTTTTTTGATATTGTTTTTTCTGGTTTTCGTGGTATTGGTTTTCTTTCGGCTCTTATTCGTATTGTCTCATGTTTCCGCTCAAGCTGCCTTGTTCGAGTCGAGCCGCGTACCCAGTATTTTGGGCCCTTTAGTGACTTGCAGATACGGTCCTCATGAAGCACTGCGTGTATTATGCCTTCCAGGGGTGTTCCTAAATAAGAACAAAAGCCACAAGAAATAATACCAAAATCAACCAAACAAAAACAATATCAAAAAACCAAGAAAACCAATACCAAGAAAATCAAAAGCATATTTCGGAACTCTTTGCAATTGTGCACACTTGTGAAAGAGTTCTGGAATATTGTTGTTTGTATCTTTGTATTGTGTGTTTGGTTATGTTGGTGATGTTTTTGTGCTCACTTTTAGAAATGGGTTTACTGTACTGGCTCTGATCTGCCTTGTCTCATGGCTCTGCTGGAGCTGCCTTGTTCGAGTCCAATATTGAGTATTGCTGAGCGTATGGCCTTCCCATAGCATCGCATTCCCATACACTGATAGATTCACATGATTCATATGTTAACAAATTGATATATCAATATATTTAACGGATTCGAACAATCGTATATTTGTATACGTCGATATAATTGTTCTTTCTATATTGGTACATTAGTGCATGAGCACAGTAGTATATTGGTGTATTCGTATATTTTCATATTAGAATATTCGTATATTTGTTCATTAGTATATTATTGGTATACCAGTATATGCACCCTACTCATATATTGTTTAATATTGTACAGGTATATCAATATGTTGGCATAGTAGTATATTAATATGTCCGCATGCTTGCGTACTACACTATTCGTATCCATCAGTATTTACGTAAATATTGATATTGGTATAAATATTGGCATTAATATGAGTAGTAGTACTAGTATTAATGATAATATTAATATGGTGATTTGTATTCGCCGGAATATTTGTATCAATATTACTCTTGACTTCATCAACAATAATAGCATATTGATACATGAATGTGTTATAATATATTTGTATCTTTATATAGTGGTGTACATACGTATATACATTAGTATGTGCAGGTGTGTATTAGTATTGGCATTAATATACGTACTAATATCATTGTGAATATGATTATTGGTATGCACAGGGGCATGAATGTTAATATTAATATTGGTATTATGCATAGTCATGTTAGCCTTAGAATAAGCGTTACAATCGTCTTGGGTTGAGTATTCAATAACTTGTCAATGTCAGTATTAGTAGTGGTGATAGTATTATTCTTGACAAATGTAGGAGTATATTTGTAGTATTTGCAGGAGTGTCAATACATATATTAATGTTGATATTTGAAAAATACGGGCATTGGATTGGCAAAAGTATTAAATTAGTCGAATTTTCATATGATGACTTGTACTCGCAGGAAAACTCGAAAAAAGCATCAACACCCTGCGGTTATGAAAAGCCAATAAACACTGGGTACATGATCCGGCTTAGAACCCATTGTTGCTACTACTATCATTGTCGTCGTCATCGTTTCTGTCATCGTCATCATCGTCATCTTGGCCATCGACGTCGTCATCACCCTCATCAACCATCTTCTTCAGCATCGCCATCCACCTCACCATCACAATCAGCATCAGCATTATCGTCATCCTACCTCATCATCATCATCATCATCGTCAAGATCAGCATCACTACCACCGCGACCATCATGATCATCACCGTCGTTTTCATCGTCATTATCAACAATGCTTGTCCACCACGTTCTTTCCAAGAGTGTCTGGACGATTCTGCAGGGCGTACGACGCATTGCTTCAGCTGTCCAATCTCTTCAGATTTCTCAAGTTCTTGGTGAGACCCCGACACACTTCCAACACAAGCCAGTCTTGTAGCGTGCCGAAATCCACTTCTCGCAAGTCTCGAACTTAGTCAACAAAGACATGTGCTCTCACCTTTTCGACAGGTTGGTGTAGGATTTGCCACCTGATACATCGCATGGGCCACAACAATTTCATCCAGGGACTCATCTGAGCTCCCGACGCCGGGGCCGAGGTGCGGTGCTGCAGTCCGCCCCCCAACAAGTTGCGGCGGACTTCCGCTCTTTCCTCGCCTTATCGTTCAAAGGATAAGCCCACAGGCAGCAGCTTTGCCAAGTCGTTCTCTTCCAGCCGACGCCCTACATCCTAAACCCTAGACGCCTCAAACCCTAAACCCTTAAAGCGGTTTGGGGGCTACGGGTCAGGCTTCAGCACGCTAAGTGGCTTACATATCCCAGAGACGCCAAACAACACCACCATCAATGTTAGTGTTAATCTCAGCATCAGCATCACCATCGCCACCACCACCACCATCACCATCTGAACCATCAGCAGCAGCATCAGCCGCATCATCATCATCATCACGGTCATCATCATCTTAATCCTCATCATCGTCTCCATCATCGCCTTCACTGTCGTCGATGCTACTCAGGTATTGTCTAAGCTAGGATCCCTTTCCGAGATCTTAGTGTAAGAGCGTTGTACTCGTTTCAGGGGCCACCCTGCAAGGGACCCTGTTGTCAGAAACCCAACAGCTTTCAGAAACTCCAGAGATCCTTTACCATGCAGATCCATGCAGCAGGTTCCGAAAATTAGGGTTCCCTTATTTTGGGAGCCTGTGTAATAAGCATCCTACTATTTAGGCTACTGTATTAGGGTCCCCTATTCTCGGAAACTCCCATATCTCAAAACAGCTTAAAACCTGTTCCAAAAGTTAAGGTGCTCTCCTCGAAAAGCTCTCAACTTCGAAAACAGCGAACAATCGAAAACGCGGCCAGGGTTTCTAAGGCTTCATAGGGTCGTTGAATTTACTAGCCTGAAAACAGAAATCACCTTGAACGCGCCAACCCTGGAGGTTTAAGAATTAAGCCCTCGCCCAATGTAGGCTAGTACTATAGTTCTCCTACTTATAACCCCACTTATAACTAGCCATGAACCTCCAAGTGTATAGGGACTTCTACTGTTGATGATATAAATCCTGCATTACCCTAAGGACCCTAGACTATGGGAATTATGGCTTATTCCTCATGGTTTAGGGTGCTTGAGGTAATGCAGGATTTATATCACCAATCGTAGGGGCCTAAATTATTAGGATAGGTTTTGTGGTATACTATACTATGATATGATAAGGAACCCCCCCCCCCCCCCCCCCCAAATAGTATAGGTAATTACTAAGGCTCCTACATTATAGAACCCTTTTACAGGCCCCTTCTAGAACCCCATAAAGAACCCTTGATGGAACCCCATAATTATTAAAGCCCCTGGCCCTACATAAGTAACTAGACTCAGCCGGACCCTCCGAAACCGTTGCGGGTGCCTTGAAGAAGTGGATCTCCTCCGGCTGCCCGAAGCCTGATAATCTAGGGGCCTTAATAGTTGTAGGGTTCCTTTAGGGTTGCTTAAAGGGTTCTATAAGGGATGTATAACAGGGTTCTACAATGTAGGGGCATTAATGATAAGACTAGGGTTCCTTTTTAGTTAGAGTTCCTTGAACGGGTTGAGAGGGGCTTACTACCGCACCCCCACCGCCGCCACCGCCCTCACCAGCAGCCACGTTTGGTTGGTGTTGAAGGTATCTAGCAGCTATTTGGAGGCTGATCCAGAAAACTGCAAGAGGAAGATGCGGAGACACTTCTGTCCAATCCGTCCACGACCCGCGAGAATCACCGCGTGGACTTACCTGGGTCGGCTAGCGGCCACAGCGACAGTGGCAATTCAACAGACATTGGGACGACACAACTCATCGTAACTTGACAAGTCACGGACAGAAACACCAACGGGTTAACCTGCGTGGTATTGCGTGGTAATCCTGCCGGATTGAATCAGAAAACGATGCCGCTGGAAGCGTCCACTTGCTTCCACCAGCCCTCGACGGACTGCCCCGGCCCCAGGTCTGTATTGATGTGCACTTGCAGACGCACATCTTGCGGCCAGCTTGAAAGAGATCTATAAGGGTACGATAATGTAAGGGCCTTATAAATTATAGGGTTCCCTTCAGGGTTGTTTGAAGGGTTCCATAAGGGATCTATTGTAGGGTTCTATAGTGTAAAGGTGCAGGGCGGAACATGGGGCCTCACAACAATGTAAGGCTTGGGGGTAGCATATAGGATAATCATACAGGGTCTATAAGGGGTTTCTGTCTAACAATTTGGGGTTCTGGGCTTGGGCAGGGTTTCGTGCTTGATGTAGGTTTCGGTTTCAAGGTTGAAAAGGCTCAGGAATCCCACTTCAGCTAGGATTTGGGGCTTGTAGGCTTACAGGGTTCAGGGTGTGGGAGGGCTGGGAGCCTTCGGGTGTACCCGTAAACCCTATAAACCCTATAAGCCCTAAACACCAAACCCTATAAACCCCATAAGCTCTACAAGCCCTATAAAACCTAAAGTAAGGTTTCAAGTTCAAGGCTTGGGGAGGGCTTGAGGCCGGGCTTTTGGGCTCAGGGCTTGGAAAGCAAGCTACCTTCTGTAGGTCTAGGGTTTGGGGTTTAGGGTCTTAGGGTTTAGGGTTGAGTGGTAGGGGTTTAGGCTGTTGGGGGTTTAGGCCCACTTGTCGGGCATCATGGCGAACTAAAGGTTCACCTTTCGGGTATACAGGGATTATATAGGGACTTTTCTGCCCCAAAAAGGTTAAAGGTTACCTACTCTACCACTAGGGCAAAATTCGAAGGGGGATTTTGGCTTACAACAATCGAAATCACGGCCTAAGGGCCGGGGTTTATGGTTTAGGGCTTCGGGAGGCTTTCATCTTTAAGAGTTTAGGGTTGTTAAGGGTGTACGGGTTGAAGGCTGCAGTGTTTAAGGGTTTGAGGCGTTGTTTTTTGTTTTAAAGTGCAGTGGCGTCTTTAAGAGGCGTTGGGTTTAGGGTTAAGGGATTTAGGATGGTTTAGGATTTGGGTTTAGGGTTGAAGGGGATTGGGGTTTGAGGGTTTAAGGAGAAACTGCCTCGAAGCCAGTCACGCAGCTGCGGCTCCGTGTAGTCCTCTCGGCCAGGTAGAGGGCTAGTAGAGGGTTCGGGGTGTAGAGTTTCGCAGAAACGCGGGATGCTTCCTCCCGTAAACCCTCAACCCCTTATAGATCCCTTTGAATTAGCCTTTTTCAGGAACCCCTAAACTCCAGACCCTAAACCCTTAATGTCAAGGTCAGGGACCCGAACAACTATCAACAAGTCCCACATCTTCTGACATGCCCATGCCACCCATGCCAAACCCTAGACCCTGAACTCTAAACCCGTTAACCCCAAACCCCTAAACCCCTAAACCCTAAACCCAAAACCCTAAAGGCCAGGCTTACACAGATTCAGAGTACGTGAACCCCAGGGCCCCAAGCCCAAGCCCCGACACCTTGAAACTTCAGGACCCTAGCAAATCCTAAACGACAAGAGTCCAGAAGAAACTTTGTCAACGCCAGATCAAACCCACTGCAACCCTTGCAACACTTAAATCCTGAAGCTGAAAATCTCCATGAGAAATCCTTGAATACCTCATGCAAGAAATCCTTAAGAACGCAGGCGAACTTCGAAGCTAAAAGCTCTACAAACCCAAGGAGCTTCAATACAAACCCCGAAACCTCAAACCCCAATCCGCCCTACAGGTACCCTTATAAGGAACCAGATATAGATCCCTTCTAGACCCAAGAGTAACCTAGGAATAAAAAGGGTGCCCTTTTTGGTTTGAAGGTGCTTATAAGGGAACCTGAACCCTAAAAAAGGGAATAAGGGCCTACTCTAGGTCCTAGCCTTTAAAGGAGCTGAAACATCCTCCTAAGCGTTCTACTACTTGGGGGGTCGGGGGACTTAGTAAGTAGTTAGTAAGTAGACTTATAAGTACCGTAAAAGGGACCCTAATTGGGGTTATGGTACTTATAAGTCCCTAAAATAACCAGTTACTAAGTCCCCCGACCCTCCAAGTAAGACCCCTCCAAACCTCTAAAAGAATCCCCGAAAGCCCCATAGTTTGAGACTCAGAGGACTTCAAGCCAAGGCCTCTACTTGGAGGGTCGAAGGACTTAGTAAGTAGTTATTAGAAAGACTTAGAAGTACCTTAGAGGGACCCTAATTGGGGTTATGGTACTTATAAGTCCCCAAAATAACCAGTTACTAAGTCCCCCGACCCTCCAAGTACCTGTTCAACCCGCGTAGAGCCCCTCAAAGAACCCGCATAAACCCCCTGTTGAACTGATTGAGGCCTCTACGTTCTGCCTTAGTAACCTTGGTAAATGTGACCCTCTTAAGCCCAATAAGGGAAAATATAAAATGCCCCAAAGCCCGACCTAGAAAACCCTGATATAGAGCCCTTGTAGCGCTCATCGACCGCTTCAAGGAACAATATGGGAGTTTCCGAAAGTAGGGTTTAGGGTTTAGGCTTTAGGGTTTAGGGTTTAGACGCCGATAGAGTACCCTAAAATAGTAGGATCCTTGCTAGAAGGATCCCAGAATAAGGTACTAAGTTTCGTGAAGCTCCCATAGTCGATATTAAGCTGCAGAACAGAGCTTCCAGTACTTTTCCTCGCTTCGCCGACGGTCAGTGCTGCTTTCATCACTGAGATGCAGCTTGCCATAAGGCTGGGCGTAAGGCTTGGGGCTTATGGGTTAGGGTCTAGAGTTCAGGGCTTAAGGTTTAGGTTGTTGTATGAGTGTAGTTGCAAGGTAAATGCTCCTTGAAAGGCTGTTTGTTGTTTAAGGTTTCGCCAGGGTGGCACGAGCTTAAGACTCAAGGAATGCTTCTCCACATAAGAAGCCTTCTACTCATCGGGTCACATGACATGCTGTAGTAAGAGGGGCTATAAGTACCTTAATCTGGGGATTGCATAGGTATGGCTAAAGTTGACTTGCCTGCAACCCTGCTTTCAGCGTCCCTTTATCCTTTGATTCTGGTCTCATAACTCTAGTCTCAGGCTCAGGGGCATTCGATGTAACAAATATGCTCTCGTAAGGACCCATAAAAAGCAAGACTAGCACAGAAACCGACAGTGATCAACGCCGGTACACATCACACACCCTTGCATACCGAAGCAACACACCCATCACACACTTTTGGAACCCACGAAAACCCCATCAAACCCATGCAAAGCCCTGCAAACACCACTGCGCTCCAGGGGGATTTTCAAGGGTTGTGGAAAATACCCATGAGAAGCTCTTCACTTGAACTCAATCTCGGTGAAGACAGGGACGTGATCTGACGGAAACCTCAGTATAAGGGAGTTTCCGAAAATAGGGGACGCTAATATAGTACCCTAAGCAGTAGGATCCTGATTATCAGGACCCCAAAATGAGGTGCCCTGAATTCTCGGAAACTCCCACATAGCACTATGGGGGCCCCGACAGTCGGAATGAAGTTCCTTTGAGGGTGGCTACAGAGAAATACCCAGCTCGGGGGTTCGCTTCAGGAGTTTTCGGCTCGGGGTGTAGGGTCCAGCTTTTTTGCTTTTTTGTTCGTCTTGCTTTCAATGGATTTTATCTGTGAGACTTACCAGTAGGATTTTGTGTCCAGCGCTTCAGGATTCTAGTGGTTTACCTTCTTGTCGGGTATCAGGGGGAACTAAAGGTTAACCTTTTCGGTTATATAGGGAGTATATAGGGACTATACTACCCAAAAAAGGTTAAAGGTTACCTACTCCACTACTAGGAAGGGGGCTGAGGGCATGGGGTTTTGAAAGAGCAGGAATGGGGATCTTTGGCTCAAGGGCGTAGACACCGACTCGAACCGGCCCTTCTGCGGGAGGGAAGGGTTTAGGGAATAGGGGTGCAGGGTTTTGGGGGGATTAGGGTTTAGGAGTCTAGGATTTAGGGGCTTAAGGGTTTAGGCTTCAGGGTTCAGGGTCATTGACGTGCTAAGCATCCGGAAGCACCGGCTGCCAAATGCTCCGGATACTTATTGCCAGAGTTGCGCTAGTTGCATGAAGAGGTGCTCAGGTGAGGGCAGTGCGGTGTGCCGCCGCAGAGCCTGCTCAAGAAAGCTGTACAGAGTTTCGCAGGGAACACAAACTCGTTCAATGAAAAGTATGCTGTAGAGTTTTGTGGGCCTCAGGCTTTGCGTGTGACCCACTAAAGTACTTAGCCTGAACCCCAAAAGCCCCATTTTGGATACATTTCCGGCTTGGACCTCCTCAAAAAACCTCGGAACTGCCCACTGGAACAGCTACTGCAACGGATAAAGCTCGGGGTTTACACTCTTGCTTGGGCAGCTTAAGGTACCAGTTGCTGGGGTTAGGGTTTAGGGTTTACGGGTTTAGGGTTTCAGATCCTTTGCCCTAAACTCTACCTACAACTGCGTCTCAGAAAGCCACCTTCAACTCTAAATCCAAATCCCCAAAACCCAGTCTACTTTGTGGGAACTGCTCAAGAGCCCCTCCATGAGAAATGACCCCCTTTCATTTCTTTATTACACCCCAAAGCAGCACTTTTCGAATTAGTACGGCCCCTATCTGTGTGTATATATATATATACATATGTATATATATATATATATACACATACACATATGTGTATATATATACATATATATATATATATATATATGTACATATATATATATATATATACATACATACATCTATACGTACTCAATAAGGATCTCCCTGGACATGCCCTCCAAAGCCTCCAAGGATGGAGCAGGGAAACGCCTGGCCACCCGGAGGCACTGTCGGTCGATGAGGATGTAGTCCTGGGCTGGACTTTAAGGAGACTCCAGAACCCCCGAAACATCGTAACTCAGGGATCAAAGTTTAATATGGGGGCCTTAGCAATTAGAATAGGGCTTTGGGGCCCATTGTATTATAACTATGACAAGGAGCCTCCACAGTAGTATTGCTAATTATTCAGGCTCCTATGGCAACTCAGGATTCAGAGTTTAGGGTTGTTAGGATTTAGGGCCAGTAGTTGAGATTCGTGTTATCAGTGTACCCTAACCCATCAACACCCCATAATCTGAAATGGCTCGACCCCCCAAATGGGGCCATGTAGTAAAGGGTTACGATAGAAGCCACTTAAGGAGTGTAGTTTGTAGATCCTCACGAGGGTATGGATTGACCACCTCTGCATCAAACCCCCTTAGAGCCATATAAACCCTATAGAAGCATAGAAGCCCTTTGTAAACCCTATATAAGCCCGACATAAATTTGTTTCCAAGGTGCCAGGCACTCTTGAAAATCTCTGGTGAAGTTCGTTACCTCGGCACGAGGTGCCCCAGTGACCCCTTAAGAATGAGACACCTTTTGGGGTGCAGGGTTTTAGGCAGGGTTCAGGTTAGGACCCCGCCCCTTCCGCCCCAGTGACCGCAACACAGTACGCCACTTCGAATCTTCCTACTCTTCAGTCTTGAAAGAAGAAAGACGCTGGAACAAAAAGGGTCTAAGGTGTAGGCTTTTACGGATACTTCGAGGCCCATGGGACGTAGCAACTGAGGACAACTATAGTTATACTTACTTATAACTGCAGTTACGATATTCTTATAGGAAACCCTGGAATAGTACCGTACATAGTAGGAACCTTATTATGAGGACCCCAGAGTAAGGTACCCTTAAAATTTACGGAAACTCCAAAACATTACTTACGAAGTGAGATCTCGGAAAGAGCCATGGCTTGGGCACATCAGTTCTCTTGGCCTTTCACCGTTCCTGTTCGTAGAGAAAATAGGAAAAGGTGTTTGAATCGTAGTCGTAGTGCCACAAAGTTTTACATTTTGCTGCCAAGACTTGGTGGTTTTGAGCTATTCGCAGTCAAACATTAGGTTCGGAAGGGTTGCCCGGCATTGAGCCCCAATGTCAAACCACAAACGCTCCAGCCCGCCTGCCCTAGCCTCATGCAAGCACTGAACACAGGGAGCCACAAACATGAAGGCTTGCCTTTTGTCGGATAATCAGTTTTATCGAAAGGGTTCCTATACGGATTACAAGTACAAGGGGTACTACAGGGCTTACGTCCCTAAACCCCAAACCCAAAACTCTAAACGGAAAACCCTAAACCTTAAACACCAACACCCTAAACCCTAAACCCTAAACTCAAAACTCCAAACCCAAAACCCTGAACCCAACACCCCAAACCTCAAACCGTAATCCCAAAACCCAAAACCCTAGAAGGACTTCTATTTCTATGGGTTACCATAAGGGTTACCACAACTTTAAAGAAGGTACTCTATGATACTATAAGGGTGTCTATATGGCTTAAGTCCCTAAACCCCAAAAGCCAATACTATTTTGGGGGGTTCCTTGTTATACTGATAGTATAACGGGCCCCAAAACCCTATTCTAATCATCAAGGCCCCTAGGGTTTAGGGACTTAAGCCATATAGAAACCCTTTAGTATCATAGAGTACCTTCTTTAGAGTTATGGTAGATCAGCCCTCTAAGGACTTCCGTGCGTTTCGGCCGCCTGGAGGTGCTCGTTGGCATCCTCCAGGTCCAGGGGCCGCTGCAGGTCCAAAGAAAGGCGGGGCTCCTGGGCTTCTTACAAGGTCCCTTTAGGGGATCTATAGGGTCTCCTAAAAGGGCTCTATAAGGCTCCCAAACTTAATGGGAGGCCTATTATAGGGTCCCTTGAGGGGATCTATAGGGCTAAGGGTTTAGGGTTCCAAATTTAAGCCTCCCGAATTTAAAAGGCAACCTAAATTACAAGGTCCCTTTTGGGGGATCTATAGGGTCTCCCAAAAGGGGATCTATAATGAGAAGTTCATGGGTAGTAATAGGGGCTCCTGGGCTTCCACAGAGAGCCCCAAATTGCGGTTCTATAATTGGTTTAAGTAGGGTGTCTCGATCTAGGAGTCTCAACTATGACACTTGATAGGCCCTGGGACATTCCCAGAGAGCCCAATAGAAATTTAATTCAGGAATATAGCGTAAACCATAATACGAAGCCCTATATAATTTAAGCCATATTGCTAAATTGAGGGGTATTGGGCTCCTGGGCTTCCCAGAGAGACTCGCAAATTGCGGTTCTATGATATGGTTGTTCCGTTTGAATTTGGGAGGCCCCACTTGGAGGTCCATGGGTAGTAAGACATGGGGTTATAAGTAGGATCACTTATGGTTCAGCTCTATAGGGAGAGGCTCCCAAACTTAATGGGAAGCCTATTATAGGGTCCCTTTAGGGATCTCTACACCTAACGGTTTAGGGTTTAAGGTTTAGGGGTTCCAAATTTAAGGCTCCCAAACTTATTGGGAACCCTATGATAGGGTCCCTTTACGGGATCTACAAAGGGGTCCTAAAAGGGCTCTATAATGAGAGGTCCAATGTATAGGGAACCCTACTAGAGAACCCAAGGCTTAGGGAGTTTAGTGTTAGGACTAAGGGTTTAGGGTTTAAGGGTATGGGGTTTGAGGTTAAGGGTTTAGGGTATAAGGCTAAGGGTTTAGGGTTAAGGGTTTAGGGTTTAAGGTTAAGGGTTTAGGGTTCCAAATTTAGGACTACCGAATTTAAAGGGAACCCTATTACAGGAGCCCAAAGCTTAAAGGAAATCCTAAAACATCTGGGCTTGCTAGAGACTCCCTAATTGAGGGTTTTCAATACTTAGGGCTTACTGGTTTAGCGTTCGGGTTTAGGGTCTTGAATAGCTAGCTAACTGTATGTTTTCTCAAAGGGGGGAATCATTCACGAATCTACCCTAACCATATGAATCATCCCGCTGTGCTCTAAGGCTTCTGGCAACTGCTGTTCTGGGATCAACCGTTTCGGGACTTCAAGGTGACACTGTCACGGTACCGCGAGGTTCCTTGGCTTTGACACTTGTTGATGACTTGTGTCTTCAGTGGCAGTCTTGTCGTTGCTCTTGGGCGGACATTGGGTTTCGGGTTCAGGGATATTCGCGTTGGGGTTCAGGGTTTTAGGTTTTGGGGCTACTGTTGTGATTCTGATTGCTACGATTGCCACCTGTGGGAAGTAGAATAACGCGACTGGTTACAATAACCAGGACAGAATTCCGGGGGGGTCAGGTCTAACCGTGGCAGGGTTAGGTATAACTAGGCCGGTGGTGCCGGGCCTTCCCGGTCAAACTCTTTGCTCCAGAGATGTGGCCCTGAACCCAGAGAATCCAATACCCCTTAATGAAGGAACATAGCTTAAATCATAATATGAGGCCCCATATGATTTAAGCCATAATCCTTAACTAAAGAGTATTGGGCTCTCTGGGAATTCTCAAAAGCTGCCGAAGAGTCTGAACCGAAGCCCTCGCCGTCGCAGAGTGGACAGGTTCCCAGGCCCGGGAAAACACCGAAGTCCTGCTCAGCAGCTGGGTTTCCGTGGGTTCCATAGAAAGGCTCTGTAGCGGGCTTCCATAGAAGGGCTCTATAAACAAAAAGCCGGGGATACACGGATATACAAGCTGTTTGTAAAATGCTCTAGAAGGGTTTTGCTCCTAGCAGCATGGCACACACGGTGGGGTTCTATCGTTGAGGGTTAAAACGTCCTTAGTGTTTGTAGTAGGCGGCACCCGTGGAAAAACGTTCCTCGACACGCGGCTCACGGCTGCGGCAGTGCATATTTTGTTGCCTATTGTTGTGCTAGTACTAGATTCGCTGGAAACTGCTCTCCCGGAATGCCAGATTCATTGTGATTGAGTTCCAATGCACGAGCCCCCCCTTCTGGCCTCTGAACCCATGAAATATAGTAATTCGGGGAAACCAGAGATCCTAATACCCCTCTATTGAGGAAGATGCCTTAAATTATCGAGGACTTGACAATATGATTTAAGGTATATTCCTTAATTAACGGGTACTGGGTTCTCTGGGTAAGGAGCACTGGTGACTCAGGAGCTTCGGAAATAAACGGAGGTGGACAGGCTGACCCCAAACCGTCAGTCAACCTCTGAACCTAAGCCCTTAAGCCGAAATGCCAACTGAAAACCCTTTCTCACGAACCCCCAAACCCTGAGATCTAAACCTCAAACCCTTGCATCACCAGCCTGGCAGCAAATGCAGCGGCCGTTTGCCGTCGCTGCCACCTAACTGCTTTGAGGCTATGGATTCTGCGGTGCGGAAATGTCGAAATTCTGTTGCCGAAGGGATCTCGCTCTGAACCGATGGGTGGGGGTTGGGGTTTACGGCTGCCTTCTCAATGTTTAGCTTCAGCGCTTACGGATTGGGCATAATTACGCCTCAACGGTTGCTGAAAGGGTCAGGACACTGGGGTCGTAAATACGCAGAACTAAAGATATTGTCCTCAAAACTACCCAGGAACCTCCACATAGGACCTGAACTCTAAACCCTACACCTACTATTTAGGCCCCTGTAGTACCCTGCCTCGGCTTCGGCGCCTTCGGCGGAAGGTTGCCAGATGGAGAAGCGCCAGTCCGGGTCCTTGAGGCTACAGTTCGGCAAAGTTCTTTTGCTATGGGCTATAGGATTGCTTGTGTCTGTGTGCGAGTGTGTAATTGTGTGTGCGTGTGTGTGTGTGTGTCTGAAGAAGATCTTAAAACAGTTTTTCAGGCTTTGTTCAGGATTATCCTAGTTTCGAGAAATCATTCTGCTTTGAGTAGCGTTACCGCATTAAGGATCCCACCGTAAACTGGCATATTCTCGGCGCACTCTCTTGTCCAATGTACTAGGGGAAGCAGAAGTAAACCTAGAGGTTTTTTGTGGTTATCGTAGAACCCCGCGTCCAAAAACACGAAGATATGGGTACTTAATTACTTCTTCAACTACTAAGCCTCTAAAGCCTAAACCCCTGACCCCGAAGTCATCCGAAACCCCTACACCTCGAACGTACGGGATCTTGAAGCTTTTCGAATCCCCAAAAATTGAAAAGCTTACCGTACTACAGCCCCAAACCCATGTACCACAGGGGCCTTATTAAGTAGAACAAGGTTTAAGGGTATATTCTACTGTAGCTCTGACAGGTATAGGTAATCTTTAAAACCCCTCTCCCGATAGCTAAACTTATAGCTTAATGAGCTAGATTAGGGGACGTACTACCCCACGCATATATGTACACATGAACCTGCAAACAAGGATTCATAAACGTACCTGACTACGATCCCAAACCCATGTACCCGACAATTGGGTGCTTTGGACCGGATCCTAAGCTCCTTGCGTTACTTGCGGATCTGCATTAGGGGGTTGGGGTTTCGGGGGTTTGGGGGGGTTTGCAGGTTTGATGGTCGAGTATTTTTGTTTTCGGGTTCTGAACCTTGAACTCCTGAAACCCCAACTGTACTTAACAGATCAACAATCTTTGCAAGTGCTGTCATAAGTAACTAAGCCGCCGATTTATGGTTTACGCCTAGGCCCACGGTTCAAGGGACCTCCCTTCGATATGTAAACTGTAAAAGTAGGTAGAATCCGTTATATGTACAGTTGCCTTACTTATAACTCTGCTTGAAGGATCCTACCTGAGCCGTAACTCCTAAACTCCCTAAGACGAGAAGTCGATGTCTCTGGGCCCCGGATGTCCTCCCGGCGGATTTCGCCGTCCCGGATCAGCCGGTAGGCAGCTTGGGGGCCTGACGTATAGTAGGGGCACGGTTTAGGGGTTTAAGCTTTAGGGAGGGGCCTTACTAATTTAAGGGTTCCTCTTAGACCATGCAAGGGTTCCTTAAATTAAAGGGCGCCTGACGTAATGTAGGGGTTCTTAATCATGTGGAGAAGGGTCGCACTAGATGCAAAATCTGAGTGTTTTATATGCTCTTCTCTATCGCCTCTCGCGCTGTATAAGCAGGGTCGTCCTTCCTTGTGGCCGCGACTGCTGGCCGCGTTTTCTTCGTCGGCACTCCTTTTTGTCCAGGAGCCAGCATCCCATTGCACACATGGTGGCTCGGCTTCGGAAGGAATGCGTCTGCTCGCCTTCCTTCTCCTTCTGCCGCAGCACGTCGAGCGAGGCCTTTGTCATTGACCATGTCTTTTCGTTCTGCCTCTTCTTCCATGCCTTGGTCGCCTGCATGCATCGTTCCAATTGCAGAAACTACATCATGGCGGTTTCTGGACCTGTGGCAACTCGTGCCTTGTCTCCTCCGTACGCTGGCGCTCTTGCTCGCGTGCCGTGGCTAAGCCCGCCTCCCCCTTTTCCTTCCTGAGCTTCTGCCCTTCTTCCCTATTCGTGCAAAATATACATCAAAGAGCCACTACATAGTGTGCGTGGGCTCACCTAGCTTGTTCCTCGGCCTTCTTCTCCTCCTTCTTTTTTCGCACAGGGTCTGTGCGTGTTGCATCGTAGTGTAAAAAAGCACTCGTCACCTCGCTCCTTGTGCCTTCTTCTTGGGGTCTGAAGCTTTCTTGGCCACATGCGCTTTGCCGGTCTGGGACGTGCAGCAATCTCACTACATGCTTCCGCACGCCCCATTCGAGCCCGGCCTGCATTGCCGTGACCCAGTCCATGTGGAGGATGCGCGAGATGGCGTTTGTGTCAGGCTTGGGAGATTGAAGCTCGGCCAAACTGGCCTCCATGAGGATCGTCTCCAGCAGACGGTTCAGTCTGGCCGTCATGTCCCACAACCTTATAGACCCCTTTAAAGGAACCCTAATGAAGGCCCAAAGTTTCTTAATCAGGTTCCTACATAATTATAGTACCCTTATGGATCCCTTATAGTAACTCTTATAAACCCCTTTAAAGGAACCCTTAGGCCCAAGGTATCTTAATCAGGTTCCTACATTAAGCCATCTTCGTCAACCCGAAAGCCAGACCTCAGCTTCGGATTTAAAAACGCCCCTACTCGTACCCCCTTAACCAGGGAGCCCCATGCCCCTTCAGGGGTACTATAAGGGTTAGCATGGGTACTATAAGGGTAAGCATAAGGGTTCCTGATTATCCGTAAATCAAGGGATGGGAAGCCCTCTACGTGGGCTCTGCACTCTTTAAAAGGCTAGGCCGCACGACTTTCGATTTCACACAGTCTCTCTCTCTCCCCCTCTCTCTGACACACGCAGCGAGACAGAGAGAGAGAACGAGAGAGTCAGCGAGAGAGAGAGAGAGAGAGAGACAGACGAGCGAAACCGAAAAGGTTGAAAGTTCTGCCACAGGACAGGCAAGGAAAACAGCACCCTAAACTCCCAGACCTCTGAATTTCTACCGCCTGCCTTAAAATCATCTCTCAACTCCAAAATAAGGCCCCGAGAAGCTTTGAGGCAAAGCTGCAGCAGCCCCGGTCGGAGGGGCCGAAGCAGCCCTTCCGCGCATTTAAATCCTGAGCCGCGCTGCAGGGTTAGGGTTTCACAGTTTCGTGGTTTTTGTTCCTTAGGGGTTGAGCACCCTGGTTCAAAAAACGTTAACCTATTCAATTATGGTAGGATTGCATAAACCCCAAAAGGTTAAAGGTTAGCTACTCAGCTACCAAAGCTTAGGAAGTTAGAGCTTCGGATACGGATTCGGGCTTCGAGGGGAGCCTTCAGAGTTTGAAATGCAGGGCTCAGGATTGGCACACACTGTCGGGGCCTCAATCGCTTCAACAAGGGCTTCTTGGGTGCATCTTACCATGATAGTTCATGGATTGAAAGGCGCAAACTTGTTTGTTCTTCCGACCTTCATACCCTACAGAATGCAGAGTTTGTCATTGCTTGTGGAGAGATGCAGCCCAAAGTGAACTGTCAGCCGAAGGTGGGAAAGACTTGCGGGGCTTGTCGTGCATCGGGGTGTCTAGTTTTCTGCAACAGGGAGACAGGCCTACGACAATAAATGTCGTCATGGGTGAAGGAGTCAAGAATGCACAGAACATGGCTTGTGTCCGTTCCTGTCGTGGGCGATTTCTTGCAGACTAGAGAACTGTAGGCCTAATCAAAAGCTTATGTACTAGGATCCCTTGTGATGCCTTCAAACTCAGGTTGCCCTTTTTGCTACTGTTCAGCCTTAGTAGGAAGACATTGAAGGACACGGAACAGGGCTGCTAATGGCCGACGGGATTTCTGTCGGTGGGGGTGGTGGGCATGTGGGACCTTAGAGAGCATGGCCTCTAGAGCCCGGCATTTACGGCTTAAGAAAGCTCAGATGGCCAGTGTGAGAGCGAAACCGTGTCCTTCAAGGATCATGGGTACTGCAAGTAGAGTGACAACGCGGGCAACTATGATTGCCCATACTTATTTAAACACACAAACTCCGCAAGATATGCCAAAAGAGAGCCAAGATAATTTATGGGATAACTAGTCACTTATTGTATGATTTTTCCGCCCGGGCACCCCAAACAGCAGCACGGCCACAGGCGCGCCGTTCGAAACGCGGGCCGCTTCTTTGGCAAGCACGCGGAGGAGAGCATGCCTGGATTGGAGGGTTTGGGTCAGGCTTCGCATGATAGGGTTTTGGGGTCTGTATTTATAACGGTTACTACGGGGAACGATTGTTTCTTTTGTTTGACGGCATGTGGACCGTAACAGTGGGTGTTCACAGCGTAGTGAAAGGCATTTGGAGGTTCTGGTTTTGGCCGTTGGGTTTCGGGAGAAGTTTCAAGTGACATGTAGAATCTCGGAAGGTCTTGCGATCTTTCCGCTCCAGATTTGAGTCATGCGTTGAGAAAGCCTTTGGGCAGCAGGTTCTTTGGTCAGTGCGCTCAGCGCTTCAGCTCCATGTTCCCAGACCTTCCACAATCCCGCAACTATGGAACATCCCTTAACTTGTAATCGGATCCCCAATCAGGTATGACGTTATATTACCTTAACTTGTCATGGGATCCCTGATATGTGATTCAAGGTATATTCCTTAAAGAAGGGGATTTTGAAAGGTTTGGGTTTGAGTTTCGGGAGGTGCCCGGAGCTTAAAAGGGCTTCACCCCTGGCTAGAACGTTCAGGTAGTCGTAACTCAGGTGGGACAGCTGGGCATTTCCGAAAATTAAAGGTAGCTTTTTTCGGGGTGGTTATAGTGAGGAACCTACTATCTAGGGTATTGTAGTAGGGCCCCTATTTTCGGAAACTCTCAGGTATCCGCGTGCTTGCAACCTGCCTATAAGACGAGCAAAGCCAAAACCTCTGCAGGAACATAAACAAGCCGCGATGCGAGGATCTGTGCCGAAGCCGTAATGCTGCTAGTGTCAAGGGTGCCCTTCAATGTTACCCTCTTACTTGCACAACCGGCGAGCACTTGTGCCGTGTGCTGAGACCGTTGACGCTGAAGGTTAACCATCTTGTGCTAACCCCTTCATGAAGAAGAACTAGCAGCCAGGCCCTCTTGTTGCTTGTTTTCTTGGGCACTGGTGCAGCTGAGCCAAACCCCTAAGCCCCGAAACCCTAGAACCTTTCAAACCCTATGTACACTTCTTCTGTGCTACGTGCTAAACCCAAAACCCCGAACATGAGCGTAACTTATGCTCGCTTCACTTCCTTGAGCTGTGGCACAGCTGAATCAAACGGATGTGGTTGGCATTGGCGTGCCAGTAAAGGTGGGTGTTCGCGACAAGGAGGCGCCTTGAAAGCACGGCCCCGGGGGGGGCGGGGGGGTGTCCTTTAAAGGCTACCATAGGGTTCCAGAATAGGGTCCTTTACTATAGGGTCCTATGATAGGATCCCCTTTGAAGGTTTGGGGTTTAGGGGTTTAGGGAGTTTAGGGTTGAGCACATCATCCACATCTCGAAACTCGCAACCACGCATTTCACGACACCCCTGTTCTGTGAACTCCATACTAGGAATAGCAACGACAGGCTGTGTTTAAACTGTGTGCATAGGGACTAGCAAGCAATACTGCCATCTGATACTGCGCAGTAGTTTCTTCTGGAGCCTGCTGCACGAAGCACAAACCCGGAACACTCCTAAAGCTTGTATGGGTGGTTGTCAAAATTAGCGTCCCTTTTTGGGTCCTGATCATAATACGGCATCTATTATTTAGGGTACCCCAAAAGGACAACTACCCGTATGGTAGTCTCACCAAAACAGGAAAAAAGACCCCAAGTAAACAAGATGAAGGGTTCCAACTCAAGTCGTGGGACTTTCATGGGTCTCACAGAGCAGTTGAGGGTCTAGGGCTCCGGGCCCAACACCCATCAACTAAGGCGTATTCCGAAAGGAATTGCACTTAGGTTGCGACTCAGTGCTCCTTCATTCATAGAGGGGTACTGGGCTATCTGCGGTGCTTGGAGGTGTGCATGCCACCTACACTCAGTCAAGGAATCACCAGGACTACACATGCCACCTCCCTGTCAGCACGTCTTTCAGGATCACGCTCTGGGCTGCGGTTTGCACCTGCCGATCTGGTTTGCTTGAAGGATCAAGGACATAGTATGTAAAGGCATAAGTACCTTAATGGGGGTTTATAAACAAGTATAACTATTGTCATCCATTTACTTACAGCCATACTCAGTAATTCCCCTGATCCTTTACGCAGACGTTTAGCAAAGCTCGTCTCCAGCTTTTCTTGCCTGCCCAATACCGGGGGACCGAAATACAAGCTGAAACTTTCAGAACAAGACCAACTCATCAGAGCTCAGAAGTTTGAAAATCTGGGATTTGGATCTTCGTTTTCAAGCCTTGGAGCTGTACGAGTTCACGAGTTGGGAAGTTGAGGTCTTATATCGAGGCCATAATAATTAGAATACACCAGAGTAGGATCTTGGGGCAGGAGCCCCTCAAAAGTACCCTTACAGATCCCTTTCAAGGAACCCCAGGGAAACGTCATCAACCCAATGTTCAGTGCCTGAAAATTAGAATCGGGTTTTGGGGCTTGTTGAACTATACTTACAATATGGAACCTCCACACTGGTACTTATAAAGGCCCCTAGTATAGAACCCTACTATAGATCCCTTATAGACCGCTTTCAGGAGCCCTTCAAAGGAACCGAGGCCCCTATAGTAGGTCTTTTGGTTTCGGTGCTCCGAGGTTCGGGGCTCTCGATGTTGAGGCATTGGGACTAGTGGCGAAGGCTTTGTGGAGTATCGGGAAGGACCCTTAGCCCTCCTTAAACCCTAAGCCCCTAAAACCTAAAGCCTAAAGCCTAAACCCCTAAACCCCTAAACCCTAAGCCCCTAGACGCCTAAAGCCTCAAGAAGCGCTCATGCCCGTGGGCTATACGTTGCACCCAGCTCTCAAAGCTGTGGCTTAAATCAAGCTATAATCCTGACTCGAACCCATGAGACTCATGTGATGTATCAGAACCCGGTGAAACACGAAGAATATGTCGCTCAAGCCTCTGAGACCCTAAACCCAACACCCTAAGACAAGTAAAACAAACCCCTGTCGAAGCCTGAGCCAGCGAAGCCGAAGTTGCTTCATGGCCCTGGATGGCTGCGACCTGATCTAAAGGGGTTGCATACCATAGCCCAGAAAAGGTTAACCCTTTAAACTTTTGAATTCTGTTAGAGCCTTTATGGGGGTAAGAACCTTTGTAGGGGCCATCATGGGATATCATAAAAAGCTCGGTTTCCCTCCTGCGTCAGGCAATTTTAAGCCTCACTAAACCCTGAACCCGAGACCACTAAAACTCTTAAACCCTAAACCCCCTCCCGCCAAAACCCCAGAGTCAGTTTCCTACTATTCTGCTGTAAGAAGGGCTACTATTCAGACTAAACCCTAACCCCATACCCTGAACCCCTATACCCTTTCCCCAAACCCTAAAAGAAATCCAGAGTCAGTCAAGTGACCTCAGCTTCGAAGAGTCCCGGGATCTTGTCCACAGCGCCGCTGAGTGTCCACTCACGGGCCGGCTCCTACGCGAAGCAACAGAAGTAATATGGGGGCCTTCATAACTGTAATAGGTTTCCTTCAAGGGTACTATGCGGGATCTATATGGGGGCCTTAAAAAAAGGAATAGGGTCTTGGGACATATTCGACTGTACTTATAGTAAGTAGCACTATTTTATAGACACCCCACCGATACGGCCTGTGCAAGCAACAATTTCTGCCAGGGCATCTTTACACCTTCAAGCATGTGCGTGTGTAGGTGTGTGTGTGTGTGTGCGCGGGTCTTTAGCTAGCTCATGAAGGATTGGATTCTCATTCAAATTGCGAGTGCACCTGTGGCCGTCGTTCAAGCTGCTGGGCGAGGAGTGGAGACTTCTTCATTCGTGTACCTCGCATTGTGCCATTCCTAGCGTCTAGC